>APFE030356900.1:793-15895 GCA_000404065.3 Pinus taeda | reverse complement strand
TGCTTTCTGTTCAAACTTGGCTTTGTCTGTTACTGATGATGATCCCAGAACTGTGAAGGAAGCAGTGGATTCAGAGGATGGAAAACTCTGGAAAGAGGCCATGGTTGATGAAATGGCATCTTTGCACAAAAATGAGGCTTGGGATCTGGTGGAGTTGCCGGCTGGAAGGAAACGCATTGGCAGCAAATGGGTGTTCAAGAAGAAGACAAATGCAGAAGGGAAGGTGGAGAAATACAAAGCTCGGTTGGTAGCAAAAGGTTATTCCCAGGTGCCGGGAATTGATTTTGGTGATATTTTTTCTCCTGTTGGCAAGGTAACTTCTATTAGATTACTTTTATCTGTTGCTGCTGCTTTTGATTTTGAGGTAGAACAGATGGATGTGAAGACAACATTTCTTCACGGGGATTTGGAAGAGGAAATCTACATGAAGCAACCTGAAGGCTTTGCGGTGAAGGGGAAGAAAGAACTAGTATGCAAGTTAAAGAAGTCTCTGTATGGGTTAAAACAGTCACCAAGGATGTGGTATCAGAAATTTGATACATTTATACGGGGACTTGGCTTCACCAGAAACAAAGCAGATCATTGTGTGTATTTTAAATTAATTGGTGACCGTGTTATTTATCTGGTCTTGTATGTGGATGATATGTTGTTGGTTGGAAATGACAAAGAAATTATCCAGGATTTGAAGACCCAATTGTCCTCCAAATTCGACATGAAAGATCTCGGTGCTGCAACTATATTTTGGGCATGGAAATTAAAAGAGATCGGGCAAAGAGGAAGCTCTGGTTAAGCCAGAGGAAGTATGTCGAGACAATACTGCAGAGGTTTATTATGTAGGATAGTAAACCAGTGAAGGTTCCTATTCCTGTAGGTGTGGGTTATGCTGCTGACAGTGTCCAAGACAGAAGAGGAAGAGGACATGTCCCGTGTTCCATATGCAAGTGGCAGTCGGTAGCTTGAATGTACGCCAGCTATACTAAGACCAAGAACATTGCACATGCAGTGGGAGTACTGAGCAGGTTTATGTCAAAAACCCAGGGAAGGAGCACTGGAACAACAGTGAAACGGGTTTTCAAGGTATTGCGTGGCACTAGTGATTATGGTTTGGTGCTCCAGGAAGACCAGGATTGGACAAAGTGTTGGATATCCGTGGCTTTGTTGATGCAGACTGGGCTGGAGATCTAGATCAGAGAAGATCTACAAGTGGGTATGTGTTTAACCTATTTGGAGGTGCAGTCAGTTGGATAGTAAGAAACAATCTGTAGTGGCACTATCAACTACAGAGGCAGAATACATGGCAGCCACTCATGCAAGCAAGGAAGCAGTTTGGTTGCAAAGATTGTGTTCAAGTATGGGGTTAGTACAGGGAGCTATAAGGATAGACTGTGACAGCCAAAGTGCAATTTTCTTGGCAAAGAACCCTGCTATCATTCAAAGACAAAGCACATTGATGTTCAGTATCACTTTGTGAGGGATATGATAGAAGACAAAAAGGTGTTGCTGGTAAAGGTGGACACTTTGAAGAAATATAGATGCATTGACAAAATCTGTGAGCTCTGAGAAGTTCTCTTGGTGTAGAGAAACAATGGGCGTTTCAGGGCTGGAAAAATGACTATGCTCTCCTGTGGCCCCCTGTGGAAAGAAAACAACAAGTGGGAGATTGTTGGGTTGTGTTATATTCTTTCCACGACTAACGTACGTAGTGAACCGGGGGGTTAGAGGGGGGTGGGTAGCCCCCCTCTACGGGGTTCGGGGCAGCGCCCCGAGAAAAAGTTTTTTGGACCCTATATTAGGTTGGGCGAACCTACCTATGGTGTTTCGGTCCACGGTTTTGGACGCGATGGTTTTCGGTCCATGGTATTGGATGCTTCAGCATGTATAAATATGTATTGTAACATTGAAAGGAACATAATGAAAAATCAAGCTGGTAGTCTCAGTTTTGAGATCCAGTGGGAAATCTCTGTATGCAGGTAATTTCTGTACGGGGTTAAAACCTACACCCAAGGTGGCCAATGACCTCACTGGCCAAACTGTTATTTTTAGACATGCTATTTTTAGGAGTTCTATTTATAGCACATTCTAAATTTAGCATTTCTTGTTGCACACTTTTCAACATTTTTTTAGTAGTTTCATATTCATTATATAAACGACTAATTTAGTAATTTATATTTATTTCATTTACTTTCATTCATAATCATTATAAATGACTGATTTAGTTGTTTTATATACATTTTATTTGTGTTCATCATTAATCAATATAAACTACTACTTTACTACTTTTAGATTGATTTTATATGTTCATTATTAATCAACATAAATTAATTAGTATTATTTTGCGACTAAATTAAAAAAATATTATCATGCAATGTGCATGTTCATTTAATATGAAAACGTAAAATTACATATGTTAATTACAACACTAAATAATATTAAGTACAATTATAAATAACTTCAACAACATAAATTATATTATATGAAATGTCAAGTATCACAATATGAGTTTTCAACTTAATATGGTTGGACTAGAATTTAGACATGAAATATTGTTTTATTGCTTCAAAACATTATCATTGTGTTCCCAAGGCATTGTAGATGAATTCTCCAACTGTAAAGGCTTGACCATTAGTTTTTATGTGTATGTCTCATGCAGGATATTGGCTTTAAGGGTATCACTAGATTGGTTCTCTTCTCTCTCTCTTTTTGCATTTTCTGCTCCAGTGTTATTATTGTCCTTTTTCTTCAATTACTACTTGGGTATTGTGTACAAGAAGGGTCATACTCTTGTTTTTTTCCATATTCCATAGCTCCAATGAATGCAATCAAACACAATAAAGATCAACAAATCACATATCTCAATCACAACTTCTATCATTGCCAACTCTTACAAGGAAAAAGCTCATATTAAATAAGTAATAGTTTTGAAGTCAAATACCAAATGTGACTAACCTGATAGCATCTAATTACCAAAAGTTACAAATTCTTACAAGGAAAAAAGACCATATTAAATAAGTAATATTTCTGAAGTCAAATATCGAATGTGACTAACCTGATGACATCCAATTACCAAAAGTTTTGGATAGCTTGGATGAAAGACACATGAAATGAATTTATTTCCACTACAACTCAGTTCGTGTACACATTCACCACCTTTTCCATAACGAAAAGACCATGCCCTAACATAATCCTCACTTACAACTGTAAAATATTCTCCACTTGTATCTCATCAAACTGAGTGCACATGATTTGTATGCCTCTTAAATAATAAATATATTAGAGATACTAGTCATTTCCAAGTCTTTCTTTATGTAAATCCAATAAATGTTTATAACCATTGAAGATATTTCCATAAAACATTTAAAAAATTAGAAGATACAAGCATCACATGTGGAAACTAAAAATACCTTAAGTAAACCAATTTAAGCAAAACTAAGAGAATCAACAAACTCAGAATCTTCATCAAATGTTACTTAGAAGTTTATTGTACATAACAAAAGACTGAATGTGAATACAAGATAACACAAAACATACCTGTAAGGAATGCAAATTGTACCTTCACTCGTGAAGAGGAATTTCTCCCCTTCTTTCCTCAACCAATATTGATTTTATTTTTCCTTATTGATCCATTCATAGGGGACATTCCTACCCAATTAAAAACATTTAAGAAGAGGTAAGTCTAGAAACAATGCCAATTTATTATCATAGATCCTCTACAACATTTGGGTGAAAGAATATGTAGTTATCATTGCTTTAGAACTTCAAGATTTTTGTAATTTTTAACAGTGATGGAAGAAACAATAAATATGGATCAAGTATGTACCTATATCAACACTCATGCTTTCTCTTTGGCCATCTAGTGGAGGGATTAAGCACTTGACTCTTTCGGAAAGTGTGGGGCAGTGTGGCTCCCTAAATGCAAGCTTGTGAGCATCATACTTCCTCCATCTCTAGAAAAATGAGAGTAGAACCATTTTAGTAGATTGAAATTAAATGACATAACTCAGAAGGCATACAAAACAACCTAAAAAAACTATTTCACTAAAAAATAACAATGAAAAATAAGCTTATACGTTTTTCAATAGCCGTGTTTTGCCATGCAAAAGTCATTGAGAAGACATGCCACACAATTCATTGGACCTTGTCTCACAAGAAAAAAAGAAGAGATTATTGTCAACAAATGTCCAAAATAGGTCAATGGGACTAGAAAGTATAGCACATCACAATATATAGAATAAAACATGTAGTGTGCATCCTGTGCCCAAATAAGGGAAAACCTAACTAGTTCATCCAATGTGGTTGATTGGTAACAAACAAGAAGTTGTGAGATCTATAGGCTCACAAACATTAAGTCATTTATTAAATTTAGTAAGAAATAAAAACTAACTATTTTAGTTATATTCAACTCAAAATGTAACGAAAATTGTGCATCATTAATTTACAACTCAGAAAGTTTATGTAATTCTATCTCCTCAAAGGAGTCAAATGTCCAAATTGGGAAAGCTACATTTCAAACTCTTAAATTTTTTACAACACAATCTATGACAATACAAATACCTTTGGATTTATGCATGGAGTCAAATATTGATAGTCATTGTTGCACTCTTCGAACTTCATGGAATTCACTTTGGAAACATTGCAACGAACTTGTAGAGGGGCAAGTGATTTTTTATCTTCTAAAACGAAGATGTTCTTCTCAAAGCAAAAGATACCACCAAGGTAAAGTGAAAGGGGACATAAGGAAAGGAGCATCACAATGATAGAAACCTATCTCAAGGACTTGTCCACGTACATTGTTGGTTTAAAATCTTTATCCTTCATTTTTTTTTATTGAGAAGTAGCTTGTGATTCAGTATTTGTTGAAAATTGACATAAGAGATGAGAACCAAATAAAAATAGACATTTACACTATATGAGTAATATTACTAAACACATGTATATTAGATAGCAATTTACTATTTCAACAAAACATACCCCAATTCTTAAGAGTAAAATGGTAAGTGGACGATCTATAATCTAAGAGACTAATCTCCCATCTAGTTGTAAGACAAGTCATTAATATGTCTAGGCATCGACATCCACTAAATCACTTGATTCACTTATCCATCAAGTATCCCTTAATTAATGGAAAATATTTCATCAAGTTTTGAAAATCATGTGATGGTGTACAATTTACCAAGCAACCTTTCATGATCTAGTTGAGTACCCATAATAGAAAGAAAAGTGTACAAGTTACACAGGGCCATACTGGCATGAACAAGAGCTGATTGCATTCATCTAGACTCCAGAGGGATTACAAATTGGCAATATAGATCATATATGTGAGCCTGGTGTGTACAATGAGACTTATATTCAAGCAATTGTAGACACTGTTCTAGCAATCTACAATCAATGGAATTAGTCATACGTTCTACAAGGACTAAATTTGCAATGATGTGAGATAATGCGTCTATAAGAGGTGTGTTTTAGAGTATAGTGAAGAGATCAAATTTGGAATGACTCAACTTAGTCAAATCCATAAAAACAAGCACCACTTCTTAATGCACTAAAACCCATAATAACAAGAAACACAAAAGCTACCATAGCACGTTGCTCTGCAAACTTTTCTTTGTTGTCAAGGAATCTAATGAAGTATTGGTGACCCCGTCCTTGACCAAATCAACTTGGAATGACTGAAAATCAATATTTTCCATAGAAAGCGATATTAAAAAATGAATAATTGTCTTCCCTTTGGAAAAGTTCAGTGGCTTAGCTAACAAGATGATTATCATAATGTCAAAAAGAGAGCACAAACACTTACAAGAAAAATGAAGAGAAATGGCTTGCCCAAAATATTATATTAGTGAATCAAAGTATCATTTCCCTTGTCTTGGCTATGAGATTACCTTGTCAAGATAAAGCATCCTAGTCCAGGTAAACACAAGAATTTTCCACATATCTGTCGCAGTTCTTTGTAGCAATTTGACGACATACGAGAAAATTTCAATAGATAAATCATATAAAACAATCTAATAAAACAAATAAACTTACCACAAATCTAGTTATGTATTAATGCCATATAAAGAACACAAATTCTCATAACAGAAATTGTGAACCAAATCCACTGCCAAGGCTCCCATGTATAGGAATCTTCCTAGCAATACCAAAAAAGTGATAACTATGAGATTGACTAAGTAATCCCTATAGAGATGGGACTGCTCATCTTAAGCATAACTTTAACAGTGAAGAGTACAACAAAAAGGCTAATTTACATTGAAGAAAGAACCACCTAAACACTGGCATCTATAAAATTTTACAGAGCATAAACTCAAGCTAGCAAATCACTGTAATAAACAACATCAAATGAAATGAATAAAAAGAAGCAACTAAAGAAGGGGAGTTCCTTTGTTTTAATTATTTTCTATCAATATTGGAAGATGATCTCATCTCAAGGAACCAACTATTTTTACTACTATGATTGGAGATAAGAGCATACTGTAAATAACAATAAAGGAAAAATGCACAATAAGAAAATTCTCAAGGGATGATACCTGCACAAGCTGTAGACAATTTTATACATGTTCATATGACATTTGCATAAATTATCCAACAACTTACTATAAAATAGTTGCCTTGGCTTGGAAAAGGAATATTGAATGTGTCGGTAAAATATTAATATCCTAAGTCCAAACAATGAACTAGAAACACTGATTAGGGAAAACATTGTCAGTTGGTGAGGCTAGAGGCTTAAAGTTGTCCCATTGTACTCCATTTGCAAAAATAGAAGATAATGTTAAGACTATAAATAAACAAGTTCCATTTTAAATATAGGCTATTGAAACCTCACCAAGACCCTTTCAACATCAATCAGCACATCATTATGTCCAAAGGATTGTTGGAACTAGAAATAATAGAAGAATGGGGGTATCTATTAGGAAATTATATATTACAAAGCAATGGAACAAATAAAATATTGCAGAAATATAAACCCAGAAAATGCATAAAACAAGAGAGACACAGATATACGTGGTTCACCTAGTTTGGGCTATGTCCACAAAGAAACAATCGTTCCTTCCTTTTATATTATCCAACAAACTGAAGAGATACAACCTACAACAGATCCGTTGTGATTCCCACTTCGCTCTCAATCTCCTCTCTCTTCCTCACTTAGAATACAAATCTACATAGACGTAATACAATTCCCTCATATATAGAGAGGGGTTGCCTTCTAGGGAAAAAAACCCTAAATTAAATATAACTTCTACCGTCAGATCTCCACCTAATGAACAACCCAGATTGACTACGAAATTAGAACATTTTACAAGGCAATTTTACATCTATCTTTAGCTTCGGGGCCTAATATCGCCTGCAACGAATATTTTACGGGTGGCATGAACTGGGGTCCAATCGGAGATACCTTTGAATACAGAAGATAATCAGGCTCCACACCCAACAATATTTGAAATAATACATCCCAGATTCACAAGAAGATGAACCCTTAACTTCTAAACCTAGTATTACTGTAGATAATGAGCAATCCAACACTACAACAGGATGGATCCATGTCATTGATGAGGCATCTATTTCAAATTTCAAAGAAAAGTCAAGTAAAAATGATTGCCATAAAGACCACATCACAGGTTTAGATGAAGGCCCCGCTTTCTATTTTTTCACCAATGTATAGACCACCTGTAGTGCTCAGACTATGATGATAGGAATGCGCAACATTTTGCTTACTTTTTACTAGAAGAAAAATCAGGCAGTAGATATGATGAAGCCCTAAACACATCCAATGATAATCTATTTGGAGATGCATTGAAACCTGAACACACTTCTTAAGTTAGATAAGTGTATTTTGATTAGCAGAGAGTGAGATAAGATAATTTTATATATCCAAAGAATGAAAATAAATAGGTCAATGGGACTAAAAGATACAACTAGTACGAGTACAATGTGGGAGTGAAAACACAACTCCTAGAAGATTCCAAAGCTAAATGTAGGGTAAAATGAAGCAAAGAAGAATACAATAATAGGACATCCTCATATACATGTATATAAATAGATCATGTACAAGGCTAAGTGAGAGTAATAAAGCTATGGGCATTGAAGGAAACACATTTGGTAGCTCAAAATATTATTATGAGTTTGAGAAAAATAGAAATATAACATCTACATTGGATTTCAATGCTGATGATGAATGTGGTAGAGATAAAGAGAGGATTTTTCCTGAGACAGATTGTGAAGTGAAAACAATGAGATGCTTCAGTCTAGCCAATACTCATTTTTAGGAGCCCACAGGGCTTTGGATTGACGGTGAATGGGTGCGCTATTAAGGCACCCCTTGCGATATGTCACCAGTTCAAATCCCCCGTGGGTACTTAGGTTAGTCTTAACTAGAAAACAAATACTCATTTTTAGGCAGTGCTAATGACCACCTTGTTGAAGAAGACAAAGAACAATTTACTACAATTTTTTCAGCCTACTTAGCTGCATTGCTACATTTGGACGGGGATATGCTACATTTCTCTTCATTTGATTCCCCCTTGAAAACAATCCAGATTTCCAAATAATTGATAGTGTGAGAAGAGGTATTGAATCCAGAGGAGGAATATGAACAAGAGGGTAGGAAACATATTTATACCAATCTTGCAATCACCCGAGAAGACTTAGCACGTGATAAAAAAAGGGATATCATGCCATGCCTTTTTTCTACACTGCAAATTCAACCAACATACGACAAAATCCTGAGTGCAGATGGAGATAATGGACCAGATTGTAGGCCTAGTTTCCCTAAGAATGAGAGTAATAAGACACTCACCAATGAAGGGAAATCCTGAAGATCCCCTGAGGTTCAAGAGACCAACACTCCTATATGTGATTTTGAATATGGTATAAACTTTGGCACCCATAATGATGTGCATCTCTAGTCAACATTGCCTATTAAGTTTGAACAAAACAATGCAAGATCCTATATTTTTCACTTTGATAGTCATCCTACATATGACATGGACTCTGATGAGGAAGAAAATAAGGTTGATCATATCATCAAGCCATTTTGTGAACCATATGAGACAAAGGTAGAAAGGTCCATTCCATTTGTTGAAGGCATCCTTATTGAAGATGAATATTCTTGTCATATTTGAAGAAATAACCAATATCCAGGCAAACAAGAGGACTTATGCAAACCCATAATTTATTAAATACAAAGTGAGTATAGTAATTTCCAGGTTTGTCTCTTATTGTACATAGGTATGAGAAATGATCTTCAAAGGAGGTTGTTCTAATATCTACAAATTATATTTAGGTAGCTTTAATTTCCCATATAAAACAGCTCCATGTCCACAACACTGATGTTGATGGCCATCATAAAACAACTCCCTACCTGCAACAATGATGTTGATGTCCAACATAAAACTACTCCTATGTTTGATCCATAATACATTGGAACTTACGAACTTGAGGATACTGATGGATCTGTGGCCTGAAGCATTTAAGTATGAACCCCCCTCAGATTTCTTTGAATAATGTCTACCACAATATGATGCTATATTTATCAATACCCTACCTGTCTAGGAGTATTTCCATATTGAATATGGGCTCCTAAAACATGATAAAAATATCCCAACAAAATGCCCTGATCTAGGCCTATTTTATCTTAATGTTTCATTCATGAAGATAGGGTCATCATAAAATTACTAAGAGAAACGTCTGCAACAAGCTTATGGATGATTTCTCTACATGCATAGGGTTGAGCTATGGAAGGTAACCATTCATAAAAAAGCACCCCAATCCATATTGGAGTGATGAAGACAATAATTTAGTGAAGACAAGAACGTCTCAAAGCTTAAGCATGCCACAAATTCTCTAGAAGAATTGGGTGAAGCTATATTGCAAATCTACATACATATGACCTAAAATCAAGAGAGGAAGATGTTGATGCTCAAGAAGAATTTCAAGTGCGATGGAGATCCAAAGAAGGTTGTTATATAGAACTCTAAAAAAGAAAAGAAAAAATAGAGTATGCAAATATGAGAAAAGATTACCAAAACTCCACACATTTATTGCCCTCTTATTTGCATTATCTATATATTACAGTACACAATTGGGAGACAGTGATAAGTTTGACAATGTATATAATAAAATACAATAAAATAAGTGAAAGAACACTTTGTACCAATTCACCCAAAATATGAAGTACTAAATAACAAAAGCTTGTTAAAATACAATCATAATGCAAGTTCAATAGACTAAGTCCTTAAGAGGAAATCATACTTCATTCCTATAGTAATTTTAGCTATACCACTTTCAACAAAATACAAGATAAATCTTCGGTTATGTGTAATTGGGCCTTTGTATTGACTATCATTTCTGCTTAATAGATTTCTACATAAACCAATTGAAAAGAACGATTGAAAGGGCTCTCCAATTAAAAAAAAGTCTAGAAGCATGTTAAAATTCAAGAAAGAGAAGCGCCAATGAAAATATATTGTGTTTGTTCTACGATGATGAACACGAGGAACTAGAGAGGTAATTTTTTACTTGAAAGGGTTGAACCCATTCTAATTTATAGCTAAGGCACATGGAGAAAAGCAGTGACAGAGTCCTTGTCAAGAGTCCTCACTATTTAAGAAAGAAGTTCCCATGAGTTGTTTACTCTCAAGGAAGTGGAACAATGTGAGAGAAAATATCTTAATGGACAAAAAGGGAGAGATCCATTGGAAGCAAGATGATATGAAAGGATGATATAGAGACAACTTTTGGATGATTCTCCCACACCATAGGCTTGGCATGTAGTGGAAGTTAGAGTAGTCTGATGCATCTCAGTATTTTTGGCAACATCATAAATTGGAAATATAGTTGCTTCTAGAAAATACTAGGCATAGGAGAGATCCAATGGAAGAAAGATGACCTGAAGGGTATGATATAGAGACAAATTATGGATGATTCTCCAACACCATAGGATTTCCATGTAATGGAATTTTGACTAGCCTGATGCATCTCAACAGTTTCGACAACTTTAAAAATTGGAAATAAAGATGTCCTTAGAAAATAGTAAGCACATGAATGAACTATTATTGAAATTTCCATGGCTCATAAGTTTCTTCCTACATGTTGGCCTTTGCAAAAGAAGAGTCACATGAGACAAAAACCTATCGGAGAAATATGATGACAATGGAAAAGTATACTAGGTGTGGATATCACTCCAAGAGGAGAAAAGAATGTCAAAGGGGTAAAAACATTTTAACTATAGCCCAAGGGTTGTTGGTGTAGGTTTTAACCCTGTACAGAAATTACTTGCATACGAATTCTAAAACATAGAAAATAAACAATGCGAGAGCATAACACATAAAATACATATACACAGAGATTTTCCCTTGGATCCCAAAACCGTGACTAACAACTTGATTTTTCATTATATTCCTTTCAATGTTACAATACATATTTATACATGTTGAAGCATCCAATACCATGGACCGAAAACCATCATGTCCAAAACCATGGACCGAAAACCATAGGTAGGTCGCCCAACCTAATATAGAGTCCATAATTTTTTTTCCTTGGGCGCTGCCCTAGACCCCGTAGAGGGGTCTACCCTCCCCCCTCAAACCCCCCGGATAGGGGGGGCTGCTGCCCCCCCTCTAACTCCCCGGTTCATTACGTAGGTTAGTCGTGGAAATAATATAACACAACCCAACATTCTCCCACTTGTTGTTTTCTTTCCACAGGGGACCATAGGATAGTTTAGTCATTTTTCCAGCCCTGAAACGCCCATTGTTTCTCTACACCAGGAGAACTTCTCAGAGCTCACAGATTTTGTCAATGCATCTGTAGTATTCGTCAAATTGTCCACCTTTACCAACAACACCTTTTTGTCTTCTATCATATCCCTCACAAAGTGATACTGAACATCAATGTGCTTTGTCATTGAATGATAAGTAGGGTTCTTTGCCAAGAAAATTGCACTTTGGCTATCACAGTCTATCCTTATAGCTCCTTGTACTAACCGCATACTTGAACACAATCTCTACAACCAAACTGCTTCCTTGCTTGCATGAGTGGCTGCCAGTTGGCATTATGACACAAGCTTGGCACTATGGCACAGGTATTTTCCTTGATGGCAACTCACCCGGGAAATCATTCAGATGACAGTTCAGGCTCACAAGCTCTCAGAATAAAGGAAAAGAAGGAATATGCAGGTTCCTATTGACCAAGGCATGTATGCATATGCACGCACTTTCAAGCAAAGGAAAAGCACGTACATGTGGGAAAACTTGCTTTTGGTCCATGGTTTTTGGACCTATGGTTTTGGACCATGGTATCTCGTCCGAAGTGTTGAACCCAGGTATTTGGACCCAAGTATTGGTTCTAAGTGGTTTTGGACCATGGTATTAAGTAAGGCCTAAAACTATAAAAAGGGAAGGAGATCATTAGGCAAAGGTACTCAAGGATTGAACATCTTATGAAGAGCAAAATCTTGAATACTGGTCATTGGGTCATGGTGCATAGCTGGATTTGAATAAGAGGAAGTTGAGCGCTAGAAGAAGGATAAGTTCTATTCACGGGTCAACATCTTAAGGCTTGAAGAGAAGTATCTTTGTGTGATTTTGATCTGTTATATTTGGTGCATGACTTGATCTATAAATCTGATGATCTAGGTATAACTAATGTCTGAATAGTTGAAAAGGGTAAATTATCTTTTATAGATCTGTACGCAGGTTCAACATAGCAAAGGCGCGTATACACGCTGGTTCAGTAATTCAAAATGGAAAATACGCAGGTTTTTCTTAATATAACAGTGTATGCACACATGTTATACATATTGAAGTAGCATACGCCTCATAAAATATGTTTTAGATGCTTCTATTTATTGCTGCAATGTTATGGGTTCAGGATTGGTTTTTGGTTACTGTTATTGTATTCTGGTTACAGCATTCACAGAAGTGATTTTTTTTGGTTGGTTCAAAGGAAATTGGTTGATGCAGATATATTCGATGTTTGATTGATGTTATTGATGGATCCAGTCTGAAAATTTATGAAACGTTGTCCCTGGAAGAAAAGAGAAGGTTGTATCCTTCTGTAGGTCAGCACCTACATACTAGTACATTAGCTAGTGCAAGAGCTAAGGGGGTTGTAGCTCCCTTCCAGGAGAAGCTGGAGAACGAGAGAAGGTTGTAGCCTTCTGCAGGTAGAAGCCTGCGTACTGGTATAAGACTGCACCAGTACAGAAATATTGTAAAAAGAAGTTTCTTATTTAAAGAAGATAGAGACGAATTGTAGTAGGTGGTTTTAACCCACATTGGGTTTCCACCTTATATCTTGTGTTCATGTGTGTGATTGCCTGTGCTGTTTACTACACTTGATTATTGTCTTATGGTTTTGATACACAGATTAAGATCACCTAACTAAAATTAGAAGTCTGCAAGATATCTGCGGTTTTCTCTAAACACAGTTGCGTATATATGCAGGTTTAATTAACAAAAGTAGCGTATATCAATTTGTTTATGGAAATGAAAAATTGTTAAATTTCTAATACTGATTCACCCCCCCCCCCCCCTCTCTGTATTATTTCCAACAATTGGTATCATAGCAAGTCCTTCAGACGAAGCTTGATTGCTTGAAGGAAGATCTATTATCATGAGGAACTACGAAAAAGAGGCATCCATCAGGCCACCAATCTTTGATGGGAGCAACTTCGTCTATTGGAAGCTAAGAACCACAACCTATCTTCAATCTCTTGGTACAGAAGTTTGGGATATCATGGAAGGAGGATACACATTTCCATCAGCAACTCCTATAGATACGGCTAGTAAAAAGAAATATGAAACAAATGCAAAGGCTGTCAATACTCTATTGGGGAGTCTATCACAATCAGAATTCATCAAGGTTATGCAGCTCAAAACCGCCAAAGAAATATGGGACAAGATCATTCTAATCTATGAAGGAGACGATCAGGTAAAACGTGCAAAACTACAATCTCTCAGAATTCAATATGAAACTCTCAAAATGCACAATGATGAAAGTATGGCTAATTATTTCTTACGTATAGATGAGATTGTAATCACATGAAAAGCATGGGTGAAGAGATAAAAGAAGTTACTTTAGTTGAAAAGGTTCTAAGATCTTTGTCTTCTAAGTTTGAATCAAAAGTTTCTGCCATAGAAGAAAAGCAGAATCTTCAGAGTATTACCATGTCACAGCTTCATGGATTCCTAACTACTTTTGAAATGAGAAAAGGGGGTCCATCAGACATGAGAGAAGCTGCATTCAGAGCTTCAGGAAAAGGAGAATACATTGAGTCAGGACATACTTTATAAGGAGAGGAGGAATCAATCTTTATCAAGAACCTTCAATGGGGTTCTGGAAGATTCAGAGGTAATCTACATTTCAAATGCTTTGCTTGTGGAAGAGTCGGTCACTATGCAGCCAAATTTCCTCATAAAGATAAGCTTGATAAAGGTAAGGAACCAGTTAAATGGAATGGAAAACAGAACATAAGTAAGAAGAGCTATTATACACATGAAGACAGTGATGGACTTTCAAATAGTGATGAAGATGAACATGGTAATGATTATAGACTTTTGATGGCTTTTGAAGATGATGATTTCTTGGATGCGATAGATGAAGATGGTCTCTATGAAGAAATTTCTAAACTTAAAATTTGTTTAGAAGATAAGAGTATGATTATAGATACTCTGACATTCCAACTTGCTGAAAGGGAAAACACAATGAAAAGTTAGAATGTGAAATTGTGGGTCTTAGAAAAGATATTGAGAAAACAAAAGCTCTTAATCTTAGATTTGCTAAAGGATCTAAAACTTTAGATGAGATTATCAAAGTGCAATGTTCTCCTCTAATCAAGACAGGTCTTGGATATACTGAAGAAGCATCTCAAGCACAGAAGCCATCTGTTGGGTCCCTATAATACTAGTGATTACCCCATTACTATTGTGGTTGTACCCCTTATTAATATTGTTGTGCCCCTATTATCCCCATATTGTTATTACTGTGCCCCATAGAATCCCTCTATTGTTAGTTTTGTGGATTTATATTATTATTGTTAGGTCGGCTGGGTTATATTGTGACTCCTTAGACTCCTATATATAGAAAGGAGGTTTTATCATTTGTATC
>APFE030356897.1:24674-154279 GCA_000404065.3 Pinus taeda | reverse complement strand
ATGTGAAGAGGGTGGCTAATAAGACCACTAGTCGTAGTTGTTCCTCAAAAAGGTAAACAATCAAGTGGAAGCGTATGACCGTCCAAAAGAATGGAGGTGATGGTAGGAACACAACCAAGGTTCAAAAGGCGAATAGGATGGCAATCACAAAGGTTATTTATCGAAGGTGGGTTCATTTTTTAATGAGCTTGAACTCTAAGGGAACATATGCTCAATGGTAGGTTTATTTTTTAATGAGCTTGAACCATGCGGAAACATTGCTCATAGGCGGGTTTATTTTTTAACGAGCTTGAACCTTGCAGAAACATTGCTCATTTTTCTTTTTATGTAAGCTAGAAACAACCAAACTAAAAAGCTAGAAAAACTAGAAAGCTAAGGAAGTACTAACATTAGGTAGGATGGTTTCATCCGTGGAATAGTCTCAAACACTTCCTTTGCTTCGTCTACAGCACAGATAAAGGTGAATGGTGGATCAGACCAATCACCTAACCTAAGAAGTTGAAAAACTAAAAAGCTAAAAAATCTAAAAAGCTAAAAAAATGAAATTGGTCGTTTTTCGCTTGCATAAAAAGGTTTGCATGCCCCCAAGCATCGAGAAAAGGAGAGTCTCCAGGTAACCATATGGAAGTCACTGCGGTTAGCCAGGATTGTTTTGTCAACAGAGCCGACGAAACAGTCCCTTGGCTTTTTCCATCAAATAGACAAAGGTGAATGGTGTGAGATTACACTTCCAATCACGTAACCTATAGGGAAACCTATCTTTTCAGTTGGGTTCGTCTGTCGAAGCAGACCAGGGTGCATGCCCCCTAAGCTTCATTACATTCACCGAACTACTCACTGTAATCAAGTGGATGGAATGAAGCTTGAAGAGACACTATTGATGCAAAGAGACCATTTAGGGAAGATGTTTGACTTGGAGCTATGTTTGAATCGGGAAACGAAAGCTAGTCAATAAGCTAGACAATTTTGCCTTCATGCGGGAAACACATCACTCGAAAGATTGTGGAAACAATAGCCTCCGTGCTATAAATATAGTCACTCCCAAGGAGTATATTGTAATCTAATGGTCCTTGGACTACCATTACGTTCAAGTGAACGGTTTTCCTTCTCAAAGTTATCGGCAACTTAGGAAGGATCCCTAATGGTCGAGTGATTCCTTTGTTAAAGCCAGACAAATTTTGAGTAACAGGCATAAGCAATGGCAAACCAAGTGCTTTCCAAGCAGTTGAGGAAAGGATGCTCACTGAATCCGCTTCATCTATGATAGTGCCAGACACAATCATTTTGTACACTTGTACTATGATCCGGAATGTTACATCAGAAGGAAGGCGGGATCTTACTAGTCGATTTCAATCGAAGGAAGTGACTAAACTCCTTGGAGGGGGTACCGAATAAATGGTTTAATGAATCCCTTGAGTAGCAAGAACTGGGGGATTCTCTTCCTATTGTGAAGGAACAGGCGGAATTCCCCCAAGTTCATTAGACTCTAAAGTGACAAAAAGAATTTGAACAGTATCATTCTCACTCTTTTTGGGAAGGGTATCATCTGAAGGTGGACCTTTTGAAGGTAAAACTGGGTCAACTTCCATCTCGACCTGTTGAATTTGGTCCGGTATGGACTTAGAAGATTCACTTTTGATGATAGGTGTTTCGACCGACGATTGAGTCATGTCAATTGGATTTTCAACTAGTAAAGGACTTGGGCAGAGTTTCTTGTATCTAGATGGAAGTCGCTGCAGTGAAGTAGAACGGTTATGTAAGACTCTTTTGGCCTCATCCAAAAAAGGACAATGTGGAAGATGATGGTCCTTTTCAGATAATCCACATGGAATTTTGACCTTTCCTTTCTGTCCATGAACTTCATTTTCACTAGTTGATGGTGTGCTGTCAACATGATCACCAAAGGTTGATGACACCGGACGGTACGAGTGGGGAGACCATTCTCTCCAAGTCTATGGAAGGTAAGGACAATCTCGATGAAAATTGTTTCCTCTACAAATTAAACAAGAATATCTGGGAGATTTAGTGTACGGATTTTCACCAAATGATACATGGTTGCCCCCTTGCTTAGATGACTTCTTCTTCTTCTCCTCCTTCCCTTTCTTCTTCTTCTCAGCTACTTGGTTACTAGTATCACTATTTTCACCAAACGATGAGGAAGAAGGGGAGGGAGAAACAAACGAAGTAGAAGGTGAAGGGTCAACTTCAGTATCAAATGGTTGCTGATTCAATTGTAGAGGAATCACACTATTTTAAATGACAGAGGTTGGAATAGCCATACTGACAGACGAATTGTGATTCCTGGAAGGGACAATGTGGCCATATACGAAGCACCAATATTTCCCCAAGAAGAAAATTGACTAGGATTCCCCTCTAGAAGGATTCCATTATTGGTGGACTCCATTATCTCAACCTAAGATCAATGAAGGAACAGGGATGTTATTCCGAATTTAATAAATTTTAATGATGCTTTGACACAAATTTACTTTTTCAATTTTTAAGAGTCGAGAAAAAGCTAAAGATGACTCTAGTCCCCTTCAATTTTTAATGAGCCTGAAGTGACAAGTGCTCATATGGACCTTTTATTTTAAGGAGTCGAAAAGGAATGAAAGTTACTACTCTGGAAATCTAGATAGAGGGATTACCAAACCAATCGCAAAATTATACACCTCAGTGATAAATTAAAGATAAATTAGCAAGGACTTATGTACGGCAGTCAATCTTCTCGAATGCTATGTTCAGTGCATTGCGATCGATAGGGTGGCAGACACGGCTTCCTATGGATAAAGGATACAAGCCTATTGTGGTCTCCCAATATATACTCGATGGTACGAGGAGCACAAGTCTGTGCTAGCACTTGTTGTATCAAAGAGGAGGAATCACCCAACCTTCAATGAAAATGATAGTTACTAGATTTTACGACGCCGGAACACGTCTCTAGCCTAGACCTCTAGATGTGTTGTGTTAGGTTCCAAAGCATTGTTAAGTTCATTGAAATTTATTATAGAGTTGATCTTGTTTAGAAGTTTTCATTTCAAGGTTCACCATGTGATGTAGATGTAAAATTCCTAAATATGCAATCTAAAATGATAAACAATCGTTGTTTATTTTTAGCAATGAAAACCCCAACTACTAAGGAAAGAAGATTATGATTCTTTCAAACAAAGAGCAAAGAGCACACACTAAATGCATTTTTCCTAAATCATTTTTCGCACACAGTCAAAATGCAAACGCAAATGCATGTATTTGTTTTTCGTTCCCTTTAATGTGAAAAATGCCAAAAAGAAAACCTGAGTATAGATTTGAAATATTTTCTTCAAAGCGACAATTCAACAATTTCTTTTTCAAAATGAAAGGAAGACTTAAACAACACTTTTCAATTTCGAATAAAAGATGCTTTCGACACTTCAAATATCTAAAAATCAAATCAAATGCATGACAAAAGGTTCAATCAAATATCTAGAGAAGGAAGACTTTACGACACTTCTCCTTTTTGACACAAAACGACAGTTATAACACTTTTGTACCAAAACGACAGATCGATTTAAGCAACTTTTCAATGAAGGACTGTAAATGATGGACAAATACATAAAAACATTTACTAATCCTAATCAATGGAGGCTGAACTATGTAAAGCAAGGAGGCTTCAGCAATGAGATACTATTCATAAGCAGCAGAAACAACTAAACAGAGCTGAAAACAAAGACAAAAAACCCCAAATTTCAAGAGGAGAAATAGGATTACTCAATCATCGCACTTTTGCTTCACAAAAATAGGTATGAATCACACCTGCTACACTCAGGAAGTGCGATTCATACTAGCTTCCAGTTATAGATAGTGAGATGGGCCAAAGAGCGCAACTGAGATGGGTTTTAGCTCAAATTTGTAGCTGAGTCCAGTGAGTTAAGCTGAGCTATTATGGACAGTAAAGAACAAAGTGTAGGGGTATGATCTTGGGAGGTTATTGAGCTACCAATAGGGCATCTAGAATGCTTGTAAGTCAGATGTTCAAATCATAAAATAAACCGGAGATTGACTGAAGCAACATTCATCTACTTTGCAATTTGCAGAGCAAGAGCAGTTCGAAGGCTATTTGGCTAACTTCAGGCTCCGTCTATAGTTTATAAAACAAAAAATCAACAACAAACAAACAAACTATTCGCTACCCAGTGGAGTCGTGATTTTGTTTCTAGGAAAACTAGTGTCTTTTTTATTTGCTAGTCCCACTAGGATTGGCAGCTATCCTAGAAACAAACAACCAAAGAAATTTATGATTTCCTCTATGTATGATAGATAAGAGAGAAGCAAAGGGACCAACCTGGATCTTCCGCTTGACTACTTGCTTCATTTCTCTCCCCCTTGATAGAGATTGCAACTCCTCTCCTACTTGTCCCACTTAGAGAATACCTGTAGAAACAAAATAACAAAACACCATCAAAGCATCTTTATCTATTATATCATAAACAATGTAGAATCAGAAATACATTGAACATACAATGGCATTCACAAATAACAAGATTTACGAGTACACAGCTGTATGGAGGAAAACTCAAAGAACTTTATTAAAATAGAAGGGAGAATTACAACCCAGCTGTCTGATCCATCATCATCCTCCCAGCATCAAAGCCCTCTTCACCTCATGAAAAGCAAGATCACCCAACAATACAATGCCCCTTCGCAAAGACAAACTATTAGCACTTCCTTACAAATTACAAAATTCCAGCCCCCAGATCTCTCAGATGAGGGATCCGTTTATAGATGTCTGCAAGGGTGTGAGTCATCTATGGGTTTTTGATTAGTGTCATTCCACTTGTTGTTCTTGGTTCCACTTGGAGATTTCTTGTATCTCTTACTCATACCTGGGTGAATTCAAAGAGGCAAGTGTCATAGGAGAAGTTTCTAGAAGATTCCATGAGCATCCACTTAGAAAACTATCTCAAACATTTGTCCATTCTCGCTCATCGCACCCCACAGAAGGCCTCTTCAGTATGCATCACACTTGGCTAGTGTAGGAGTCAGTATGCATCGCACCTGATAGTGGAGCAGTCAGTATGGTCTAGTTTTGGCCAATTTTGAGTGGTTTTTCAAGTGGAATTTCTGGGGAATGATGTAATCATTTGACCATGATCCTTTAGGGTATGAAACAACATTTTTAGGGGTTAAAGAGCCCTTGTTTTATCGACATATAAGATTGGGGTTGGAGTGCCTAAATATGTCTATAACACATAGTTTTATTAATCATAAACCTATCCACTCTCTTTTAGATACCCTCCTCAATAGTTCTCCTGTTCCTCCAAGTGGGGCCAAAAGGATATGGCATCACATCCAATAAGAAAAAATCCTCCACGAAACCTCTAAAATAAAGCAGCCATACTATCAATTCTAGAATTTTTTCCACAAATCTCTTCCCTCCCCATCAAAAAATTCAAATACCCTGTGATGATCATAAAACGTAATTGAAGGATTCCAGATTATGAAATCTAGTCCCAAAATAGTCTATGCCCCACATATGGAACATATGAATTGACAATTCAAACCCTTTGACAGTTTCCCATCATGTGTCCGATCATGATAATCCTTGCACATGACAAAAAAGTTTGCATCCCAAATTTTTGGATCCCACATAACCCCAAGGCCACCAGATAATCCAATAGCATCAGTTGCAACTACATGCCATGCAGGGCATAGAGACAACATTGCCTCCCATGCCTTATCTCTATAAACCATCATTTCTTGGAAAAGGATTAGAGAGGGTTTATGAAGCTGAACAATACCTCTAAGGGAGCTTAATTTTGGGGTCACTCCCAAACCCTAAATGTTAATGGAAACAATAATCATGGAGGCACTACATGCATGATTACATCCCCTCTAAGGACCCATAATCCATCAAAATCAGAAATAGAGACCTACCCAATAGTAAAATCAGAATCAATATTAAACGCGTTATTAGGAGATCCAATCTCATCGACATAACCCAATTCAATCTTGTTGCATGTTGAAACCTTTTTTATATTTAGGGGGTTTATTCTTCATATGTATGACATTTTTATATCATTGACCTCCAAAATCTAGAGGATTATGGAAAATGGATATTTTAATAGAAAGGCAAGCCAAATTCTTAGATGAGGAAAAATTAGCCTCCAATTCCTTGTGAGGGGAAAATGTACCAAGGGACGAGACCATATCCAAAGGTGAGAATGCCAACCCAACTACATAGGACTACTTATTGGAAATAGGGCAGGACTTAGCTACAAGTTGAGTTTTAGGGATAGGAAACTCATGGCCGAAGTCATTCGTGCAGTCTGAAAAGGGATGGGGATAATTTGACAAATCATGAGAGGATATGGGATTGACTATTACCAAAGGTCGAAATGGCATCACCGCTTCAAGGGGCAACTTTCCATAGGGGATTCAATTTATTAATTATCATCTGATTTGGTTATCGGAGAATCCATAGTAAGAACCATTTTATGCCAACATTTCGAATCCCAACCGGGATCCATCATCAGGACCATTTGAATGCTGGATAGAAGAAGAGCTGGTTACTGTGGATTCTCCGGTAACCAAATCAGAAGAAATAAACCACAGAGGTCTAAAATCCATTAATTATCATGTTCAGTCATAAAGGGGGTTTTAAAATTATGAAAAATAGATCGAATATATTATAGATATTGGGGATGGGGATTTTGGGTAGAGGCTTGTAGGTTTTGGAGGTATTAAAATGAGTATTTGGTAAAACTAGGGGATATTTATTAAAATAGCCATGGAGTAGTATTGACTATTTAGTAATAAAAATAAAAGGGTAATCTAAATCATGAACACACTGATGGTAATTTATCTCACCACTTGAAAGGATGCAATGAGTTCAAATAACCACACGATAGAGAAGATTATATGATACTAATACTTTTTTACAACATTTCAAATCAGATGTAAATGGCGAGGAAATCGCAAAGGTTTTCTACGAGGTTCAAGGATTTCTAGGATTTGATATTTTATCAGAATGGTGACATGAGGAGGTGTTATCTAATGCAATGTAGTCAAAGGAGGTGGATTCATTTGTAGATTTGGGCATGGTGAAGATGCCAAAGGTTTCGAGATGCATCTTGGTGCCTGTGAGGACAATGATAGTTGTTCTTCGCTGAGGAAGAGTAGGTTAGACTCATCTTCTTTGGTGGGAGCTATATACAACAAGGGGGCATTGGAAAATGCATTTGTGCCTTTTGATGCCATCGTCGATGAAATTTTATCCTCAATGGGTTTTCATGTTTGTTAGCTTGTGTTGGGGCACAATATGATGTAGACAATCAAGGATGAGGTTCATTAGTGTGAAGGATGTTGTGATTCCATGGGCCCTGCAGTCCTTTTTCTATACTTTCTTCTAGTGTGAGATGTTGGCTTGCATTGGGGTGGCCATGGTTTTGGCTTCACGATCATTCTAGTTCCTATCAAATCTTCTCTAAGGTATTCTATGGCAGCTCTATTGGTGGCATTGTGCCATTTTCTTCATGGTTATTTTCAAGGCCCTAATCCTCCTCAAGTGAAGCACTTCCTTTTGTCTTTTGAATGAATAAAATGGGTCCATATTGCCACTTTCCACTTTCTATTTCAAGAAATAATTTTAAAGCATGAATTTAATATTCGTATGAGGGTTTGATTATGTCAACAATCACATGGTATCTCCTCATGCAAAATTTCTTCCAGATATGAAGAAAATGTCTCGAACAATATGTACATTGAGAAATATAGTGCAAGCAAGAACTTGTACATGTTTCAGAAAAACATAAATAAGACAAGATAGAGAGGTATTGCCCATATTAAACAACTAAGAGAAATAAATGCACAATAAGGATGAACTTATAGGTTTTCAATACGTTGAAAGGAAATTTTACAAAGAATTATTACAATCATATGGATTTGTATGGCCATATGGATCAATACAATAGTTATACAACTTCTCTCTTTGTTTTTTGTGTAGGTCATATACCTCATTTTGAGATGATTATGATGACCATGCAATTGTCATTTCCGTAGCTTGTAGAGCTCTCCTTGAGGTATGCAAAGCTGATTTTGAGAATAAATTACTTATGTATCTACAAAACTCTTTTATTCTTTCACTGCTTAAATTTTCAGCTATTGTGTGATTGATGCTATGATCTGAATGTATTTTCTACATTATATTAAATTTAGACATTTATCTATTTAACTAGGATCATATGGATAATAGTCACCTAGGGTTGAATTTTTGTAAGGTCCTTAACCCTAAATACCTCAAAAGGTGAAATGTGCCTCCAAATATGAGAAAATGTGTCCTTACCCCCAAACATTTCTACTTAAGGGGGAAACACACCTTCAAATACATGGAAGCTATTCCATTAGGTTTTTTTCTCACTCCTTCTTACCTGCAACATCCCTCAGCCACCTCCTTGAAGAGAGTGCCTAACCGAAAGACTTAAGTGGGCATTTGACCAAACCCATATGTAACTTAGTGCTACATGGCATGATCTCAAGTTCGGTGTTCATCTTTTAAAGCTCCCTTTTTTCTCAAATCCTTCATCCACATGGTCTTAGGCCCTAGTTTTAACCTAAGAATAAGGATATCCATCAATGGCATGACAAAAGAGAAGGTAATACATGTAACCATTCCTCCAATTACATGTAAAACATGCCTGAATGGATCCTCGTATTGAAATGAATCTCTAGAAGTACCTTCATCAAGCCAACCATACACTTTATATATGCTTGTTCTTCCCTTGGATGATGAAGAGTTCTCAGGCTTGATGTATTTCCAATGTAGATAGCATCCCAGATGTGTGGATATGGGGATATTGGTTCTAACCTTTGATATATGCAGAGAATGTGTTATTCGTGAATGAGATGCTTGCTCCTAGATGGAATATTGTAAGATTTCAACATTTTTAATCCACTACAGACTCTGTGAAATTATATAGAACCAATATATTTTTAATTATGAAGATGTTTTATGCAACCATGAATAACATTGACTAGTTTCATGAACCATGTTGGCATTCAGAATGCAAGAAACACCACAAATTTGGCCCTAATCGTGTTGAAGTGTCGTAACATTTTACACAAGGATATTGGTATTAGAAGAGACCTAGTGCTTTGTTGGGATTTTCATTACTCTTGAATGTGTTGTGTTGCTTAACTCTTCTCTTGCATATCCAAATTACGAGTTTCTTAACTCAACACATACTCGTCATTCTATTTTTGTTTATTTATATTTTATTAAATCATTTCCATTATGAAATGATATGGGATTTGTTTCTATGTAGCTCATCGGAAACCTCAAGTTGTCATTTCTGAATACGATTATGAAGAAATGAAATCCCAACAGAATGGTGTAGAGTAAGGGCTCAATACAAGACCATCAAGTTTAAGAAGATGATATTTCTCATGTTCTTTGTCTTCTGCAAATGCCAATAATACTTGTAAGAAAATTGTTAACCATCCAATTCTAAACTTTTGTTGAACATATTGAAATGTAAAGGAACTAAATATTAGATGACTCCATGATTTTCAATTCTATAAAAAAAATTAAAAAAAATCAATGGTTATGCATTTGAAATGTAGATCAAGCAAATGAGCATTCGATCAGCTAATCTAGTAGGCAATAATGAATTGGCTTTGGAGGATGCAACATGAGTTGCTCCAAAGCAAGGAATGATTTTTCCATTTCAACCACTAGCCGTGTCTTTTGAAAATGTAAAATACTTTGTTTACATGCCCCTTTTATGGAACTTGAGTCTTGAGACTGATATATTATGTGATCCAGCTATTGCCAATTTTTGTGGATTCTCGTACTTGATGGATTTGGATAACTAATTTTGGATTCATATGTAGGAAATGAAGGAAAAAGGAGTGACTAAAGATAGACTTCAATTTCTATGTTGTAGGTGCATTCATACTTGGTGTTCTTATGACATTTATGGGGGTTAGTGGTGCAGGAAAGACAACTCTCATGGATGTCTTAGCTAGAAGGAACATTGGAGGATATATTGAGGGTGATATCCAGATATATAGATTTCCCAAAAAGAAGGAAACGTTTGCTCATATTTTCGATAATTGTGAGTAGAATGACATACATTCTCCACATGTCACTATCTAGGAATCATTGTTATAATTGGAATTTCTCATATTTTGAAGGATGTTGACAAAGAAACCAAATTTGTGAGTCTACAAAACTAATCAATTTCTCTTATAACGCTGTCCCAAATCATCATGTTGCGGACTTACAAAAGATACCAATTTGCAGGCCTTTGTTGATGAAGTCATGGAACTTGTAGAATTAGACAACTTAAGGGATGCACTAGTAGGCTTGCCTAGTGTGACTCGATTGTCAACAAAACAAAGGAAAAGGCTAACAATAGTTGTTAAGCTTGTTGAAAATCCTTCTATAATTTTCATGGATTAGGGCACTTCTATTTTGGATGCCATGGTAGCTGCAATTGTTATGTAAATTTTTTGTAATGCAATAGATGTTGTAAGGATGGTTATATGTACCATTCATTAACCCAACATTGACATATTTGAAGCTTTTTAAGAGATAAGGCAAAGTCTAGAGTATATGATAACTTATATTGTTTATTTTAGAGTGGTGATTTTTGACTTACTATAATGGGTTCAATTATTGTTGATGAAAATATGAGGGAAACGCATTCACTTCAGGCCACTCAGCCATAATTCTCACAAGATTGTTGAATATTTTGAGGTAACCACTTTGCAGAGTCTTGTAGCTAGAAAAGGAATGGTTTTAGCAAAGTATTGTCAATTTAATGTCTAAATGTGAGTTAATCTTCTAACTTTCACCATGCAACCTCTAGGCTATTCAAGGAGTAGAAAAGATCAAAGAAAAATACAACCTAGAATACATGGATGTTAGAATTTAGTTATATTGTTTCCAAACATTGTCTAGGGATATTTTTTGCAGAGAATTAAAAAAATTGTTCCCTCCACAAGTAGGCATTAACGTTGTTAATGTTTTGGCACTAGAATCCTTCTGCGAGAATTATAAAAAGTCTACAAGATACTAATATATCCACTTCAAAGTAACATTTTAAGATTTCATTCTTTTTCTTGGACATGAAGGCAAAATAGGACCTTCGTTAAAGAGCTCAAATCAAGATCTATACTTCATTACCCAATACTCATAATCATTCTTTGGACAATTCACGTCATGTATGTGGAAGTAGTGCTGGACTTACTGAATTTTTTTTTTATTATAATGTTGTTAGATACTTTTTCACACTTACCTGTGCTTTTCTCTTTGAATATATTTTGGAAAGTCAACACAAAGTGGTATGTAGTTGAAAATCTCTTGTATGATAGATTATAGCCCATAATATTTTTTTTGAATAGACAGATCATCAAAATGTGTGATTTTCTTATTTTGTATGATATATACTCTTCTTAGATACTAATGACTACATTACTGCATATCAGGGACATGAGAAACGATCTATTTATTGTTGTTGGGGCTTTGTATGGAGTACTTATATTCTTAGGAGTCAAAAACTTTCAAATGCGATGTTAGTGTCAGTCTTTGCATCCTTCCTCCAGTGATCAAACACGCTCTTACACAAGTGATTTCAAGGTGTCAAGGTCAAATTTTATCATTTGAGTGAGTCTTCAAGTAAAATTTGGTCACTAGGCATTAGGTGTAGGGTTTGCTTCCACTCCTTTCAAAGTTGTCCAGATGTCATTCCATGTCACCATTCAGCTGATTCTACCATCATTCAAAGGGTTTTCATCATCTTTTCAAGTTCCATTGGGTCATTTCACACCTTGTTCATGTTTCAATTGCACCTATGGCAAGGTTCATTTCCCTCTCCTAGGGTTTTGAAGCTAATTTCTCTTGGATGGTCAAATCATCGGAAAATCTTGTATCCTAATGTTCATACACCTTTCCCTATCCTTAAAATACCTTATCAAACACTTCCCATCACTTAGATCCCCCAAATTCCTCATTTTCGCACAAACCCTAGTTTCTTGCTACAACTTGGCAATTTTCTAGGTTGGGCCTGTGTTTCGCCGTTTCGGACCCCTTCCCCTCACTCAATTTCTAATATTCCACTTTCCCCTACTTCCTAACATCCCTCCAAACTTCCAAAAATTTCCTCAAGAATTTAGAACCTCTTGATCCCCTTCATTTCGCTTCATTTCGACAAATCCCTTGTCCCACACATCGGGATATGTTTCACTCAAATGATGTTTTTGAGCAATAAAAGATGAATTTTTGAAAACGGAGAGAGGGTTTTGTCCAAAACCTACCAAGAAAGAAACACATCCTTCACGTTTTACATAGGTGTCATGGTTTTTGAGAAATCTCAAAAATATTGTTGCCTCGGGAGAATTGATGCACCTCTGGAGTGACCCTGGGAAAATCCAATTTTCTCCTAGCTCAGTTGGCCAAATGACTTTCTTGATGCATCAAATGATAACTAGACACAACTATATTTCCAATGAGCTATCATGAGCTCAATTTGGGGTTGAGGAAGGCATTCAAACGTTGACCGTAACAACACTCTGCCTTTAGGCAGCCTCATTTGGCACATTTTGACCAGTCTTGGGAGATTTGATTTTTTATAGGGAAAATGAATTCCAAATTAAAATATTCAACTTTTGTTGGAAAGTAGACTCAAATACCGTTCCAACGAGCCATCCTATGCCCACTTTGGACACCGGGAAGGCCTCCAAAAGTTTCCTAGAAAAGAGCACAACGCACAGAGAGAGCGCGGCGCACTGGGAGAGAGTTTCCAGTGTAAAATTTACACTGGCGCGACGCACACAGAGAGTGCGGCGCATAGGGAAAAAGGGGCTGAAATTGTGCCAAATCACCTCCAAATTTTTGTGAAGCCTATCAAATTTAAAGGTAGGCTCTTTGACATCATTTTTTCATCAAGTTTTATCGATGATATGATGGTTTATACAGATGTTTGAATGCAACCAAATGCATAAAATCAACCATAAGAAATCACCAAGAACCATGATGGCTAGGGTTGCTAAAGCGTGTTGGTAGTGCCAAGGTTCCATTCCACCCATCATCTTCCCCTCACCTACCATTTTTCCTATCCTTCCTTTCTCATTTTTCCTAATATCCCTGCCCTAAATTACTACCCAACCCTCTCCCCTATCCTTCCACTATTTGGTCAACATGAAACCCTAAACCCTACCCTATCAAAATACCCAAACTCCTCCCATGTCCCTAAACAAAATTCTCCCTATAACCCCTGTTCCCATTACATCATTCCCTTCCTAATACTCCCTGCTTCATTGTTCCCCTTGGTAACAGATATTACAAAGGCACCCAGCCTCACACCATCATCAAAGAGCAGCCTAATCACAATCCGTGCTGCAGTCATGACATCACAACATTCGTCAGAGTATGAGGAGGAGGCCCACAGTGACACAGCTTCAGGAGAAAGATGCTAAGATCAAAGAGCTTAGGGACAATGTTTCTAAGGCCAATTTCATGGTTTGACTCCTAGAGTAGGATAATAAGCAATTGAAGGTGATTCAGATGAGCACCAAGAGCAAGTGACAAGGAAGAATCCAAATACTAGAGGACTCAAAAGGGAACTTCAGCAACAAAGGGAGCAGATGTCTTCGGTTGACCTAATTGCAGGAGAAATCAATGAAAATAGGGAGTTTTGGCGTGACAAAGTAAATTTCCTAATAAACAATCTTCTTAAGAGGGCCAAAGGAGACAACAAATTTCAAAGACACATGGCTTCTCATTGCTACACAAGGAATCAGATCTCCAAAGTCAAAATAAAGCAGTTGAAGAAAATACTCCAGGAAACCCTAATCAGGCAAAAAGAGAGGGTTAAGTTGGATTTGCTTGCTGATGCTTGCCTCAGAGCAAACAAGGACAGGGACATGCTCAGGAACATGAAAGACCACAATTGGGCACAGAACAGAGTTTGCAAGGCACGAATAAGGAATTTGAAGGCAAACCTAAAGAAGGCATCAAAAAGGAAAAAGAGGCAAAAAGAGCATGATCGACTCTAGATATTGACCGAGGAAATCCTTGTCCCACCATAACACTTAATGAAGAAGCTCTAGACCAAATTTCAAGAAATTTGGAGCACATTTTGAAATTTTGAAATTTTTTGGACAAAAAACAGGAAATTCCTCCTTGTGCGTCGCGCACCCTGCGCGGCGCTAAAATTATAGCACTCTAATCGAGAAAAGGTTTGCATTTCTGGATTCAGCATCGAAAAATACATCTACGAGTGCCCGGGCTAGAAATTTTGATAAGTTCTGGGTCTCGTAAAGGTCAAAAAACACCCAAAAATGGCCTTTCTGCCACTTTTTGGACACATAGAAAGCAGTCTTGGGAGAATGAAGATTTGGAGGGGCAAAGGAGCTTCAAATTCAGAAATTCTAGTGGGGTTAGAAAGTAGACAGGCCAATATTTCCAACAAGCCCACTTGGGCACATTTTGAACACCTGGAAGTGCCCCAAACCAGGCCCCAAAGTAGTGTGATGCACAGAGAAAAGACGCGCAACGCACAGAGGAAAAATTGCCAATTTGTTTCCGTTTTGTGAAATTTCAATTCGCGACTTCTCCAAGTGGGCCCGGTCATCTACACTTCGATTTTTTGGCACCAAAGGTGGCATTTAAAATGTTTTTTCTCCAAATTGGCTTCTATCCAAGTGGCAAAGGAAGACAAACGGTCACCCCAAAGCCAAATGTCATATTTGCAGCGCTGCACCTGTAGCTGATGGTTGGCTCTCCATCTCCATTTTGAAATGATTTGAGTAACTTCCCAACCCCTGGGAATTCCATCTCTTCTCCCCACATTCTATATATTGTATACATTTTATTTGCAAATGGTGGGTTGGCTTGTAACTTCTGGGAGACTGTGGGAAAGAAAATTTGTTTTTGCATTGTATATTTTTACAGAGAATTAATGAAAGGCAGCGGCTCTGTTTCATGAGATTCCTGTGGTTGTGAGTATACAAAGTGTTTCTCTTATGTTTCATATGTATCTTGTTATGTTTTTTATTCCATTTCGCATTCATTTCTGGTGAAATTTTTCGAGTGAGATCAGGTAGAATTAAATTCTATTGCTCTACCTGTGGGAAAATTTCATATACAGTGTTCATTCTTCTGTTTGAAAAGGATTCATGTCGCCCATGCCCTTTTCAACTTCTTAATAATTCTCTCCATTTCTTTGTTATGTTCCATAGTTTCATTTCGTAACCATTTCTGGTGAAATTTTTCAAGTGAGATCAGGTAGAATTCAATTCTATTGCTCTACCTGTGGGAAAATCTCATATATAGTGTTCATTCTTCTGTTTGAAAAGGATCCATCTCCTATGCCCTTTTCAACTTCTTAATCAATCTTTCCATCCCACCACATTTTAAAACTAAATTGCTATGCTTTCAGCCTACCTTGCCTCACAAAATAATCTATGCCTTCATTTTTAGTTCTTTGTTCATTTAGGTCCAGTGGTCCCATAACATCCCAGAAATACAGTCATTCATAAAAATCACTCCTTCTTTCCATTTTCACTTACTAGCCTAAGAAAAATAGTTCATTGTAAGTCATCTGAGGCCATTTCGTTTACTTATTCACTGAGTGTGACTCGGAGAGAGCCCTCTCCTTTTCTGATAGGGCTAGCTACCAGACTGAGCTTGGTTTGATGTTGCCTTGAGTTTTGCCTTCTTTCATCCTGAGGCAGATTTGAGCACTAACATGTGCAACCTTTGGTTGCTATATAAAGAACTATGTTCTACAAAGAAAGGGGTGCAATAATGTACTCTACATTGCCCTATGCTTTGACTCAAGTTAGTCCTATATGATTATTTCAGTTTATTCTAGACATTTGAATTTTCCATGTGCCAAAGATTAGCCAAGCATAGTATGGGCTTATAACATTACCCACCCAAAGTAAACTTTGGGTTTCAAATAATTGATTTAATATGTCTGCACTTTCTTATTAGCTCATATTAGTATTACCTGATGCTAAGGGCACCCTTCTGACTTGTGGATGTGTCTTTCTGAGTTTGGAAAGGTCTTGTAAGGTGCATGACTACACGAAAGCGTAGTGTAAGAGTTTTTTAATTCTTAAACATTAAAATTTTCTTTAAAAAATATATCAAATCAAGTGAAATACAGTTTTAATAGCCCTAAAAATGTAGCAAAGTAAGTGAAATAAAATTTTCTTAAAAAAAACTTGGTGGGAGACATTTTATTAAGGGAGTTTCTTTGGCACCAAAAAAATATCAAACAAATGTTATATCAGTAGAGAGGTCTTGTTCATGTTTTCCCCAATCATTCCCATGTAAGGGGTATTCTATCCTTTCCTTCATTCTCTATGATGAACCAATGAAGGTTTTATATGGCAGTAGAAGCCAGATTATTATGCCAGTTTTGACCCAAGTAAACAATCTGTAAGATTAAAAAGAAACCCAATCTCTAGTGTGAGTGTTTAATAAGGAAACTAGAGAGATATTGACATAGAGGGACATTAGGCACTAAGAATTCAACAATGGTGGTAGTGGATTTCGTTCAATTCTTTGGTTCGAAGGAGACGACCATAGCCATGACATATTGCAATCAAGGTTACATATTTTCAATGCCCTTCCAAGTACACAAACCTCCTTTGTCATAAGAACTTGAGGTTCTCCATTACAAGGAATTCAAGCCTATTATTCTATTGGGACACCACAGATTCACTGGAGTGTATATGAGAATCAGAGTGAAACGAGGGCACACTTGCAGATTTATGCCATTAGGCAGAGCATTACTCTGGGGTGGATATGAGAATCAAAGTGAAAGGAGGGAACACTTACACATCTATGTCATTAGGCAGAGCATTGTGAAGGCCCTAGTTTCCTTCTACCAAAAATACGTGGACGAGCAGTTGAAGAACGATATAAAATATATCCTTGGAAAGTATGATATGACTCCGTTGGTGGTTGATCCAAGGCATTGTGAGTCCAAGAAGTTCAAAGGTCGCGGTGCTCGTGCTTATTTCTAGAACTCCAACTGTTGGAGTCCTACATATCATGGTATTTTTGTTAGGGTTTTTGAGTTAGTTTTCTATATTATGGAATTTAACTTTATTATTTTCATTTAATGTCATCATAAATTTGAGGGTTTTGGGATATTTGCATGTTTTCTGCAACTTTTTCAAACATACCATGTTTTGAACTTATAAGAGATGAAATAAATGATTAGTTTTGTTTGAAAAAAAATTCTTGATGCCATTTTCATGACCTAGAAAGGGATTTGTGGATCTGGAAGAAAAGGGGGAGACATATGGGTTATAGGCAGGGGTATGTGTATTATCAATGGAGAAAAATACAAAGAAACATGTTGGCCAAATGTCATAACCATGTATCCAGATTCTTTTACTCACAAAAATCCCCATAAAAGTGAAAAATATCACTATATGTACACCCTAGAAGAGGGATAACCAGTCCCATAAGCACTCATGATCTTGTTGTAGACTTCAGTAGGAACTACAAATGTTAAAACTATGAAAATTTTTTGACATCCTTTGCACTCTCCACTTCTTTGATCTTGCCACTAAAGTTGTATTGCTTTACTTTGTGTTGATGATCGTGAAACTATGTCACAAAGAATGTACATGAATCAGTTGATTTTATTTTCAGGAGCATGCTCATGAGCTTAAAATTTAAGTAAATTTGTATACTTTAAATTTTGAAGCAAAAAACAGTTTTAGCCAAGAATGTTTATGGTTATAAACTTTATTTTATGTTTATTTATGGAATTGACCTAAAATATTGTTTCTTATGATAGTTTGAATAATGATTTTGTAGAAATGAAAATTGAATAAGCATTTTCAAAGGCTTATGCTTAAAATTTTCATCCCTTATTTCCCGTCATAATGTTTACTATTATGCTTACAAAGGAAGTTGGGTTGTTTCCTTCATTTGATATCTTGGCTTTTATTCCAAAGGTTGAATCCAAATTGTACATTCTATTCAGTTCTATTAAGCTTATTTATATAAAATTACATATAAAAATGTACATGTACACATGGTTTTCCTTTTGAAGTAAATTGCAAATGTTGAAGTTGGTTTAACAGATCTTGTTTTTATTGTTGCATTATACACATCATAACCTACGGAATGTATCATAAAAAGCACTAGTTAAAACACCAGGAGACATAACATAGATGAAATAGACAATAAAAAATCACCTAGAAACCTAAAGTACTTAAACAAGTGTTTTTTAAGGTGGCAATTGGAATACAACACAAGTACACAAACCAGGGCTTCTAGACTGGAAAATAATGACACAAGTTTGCATCCACTATTGGCATGAGAACCCTTCTAACTATTATAATTTTTGTTGCCTCTAGGAAGACAACAAGGTATTTTGAATCCCATATAACTACATGCAATATTCCATGTCATATAACACTAGATTTAACTAGATTGTTCCTTAGAACTTAAAGTAATCTTTGCATGCCTATATTTTATGAAGATTTCCTACTGACATGGTTGGTTGAAAGGAAAATTGTCGTTAATGATTACCTATGTTGTTATTGATATCAAGATATTATTGTTTGAAGGCCCAAAAAGGCTTGCTACCTAATTTTCATTGGACTTAGCCAATATTTCCCATTTGACATAATTTGCATGAATAGATTATGTTGACAATTAGGTGATGCTTGTAGTATTAATACATACATTTTCCAGTCGACTTTAGTTGATCATATAGAAATTTTATCCTACCATACTCCATCATGGTATATTTAGAGTTAGGTTCCATGACTCCATGAACATGTTGTTTCCCAAGACATGATTCCAACAAAGTCCACATTCACCTTCTGACTAGTTTGGAAATACCTATGACCATGTTGCTCAACCTTGCCAAGTTCCTTGCACCAAGATGTTGGCATCATGATAGTTAATTCAATGAATTGTTGAATCACAAAAATATCATCAATTCAAAATATTTCCAAGGTTAATTGAATGCACATCCAACCTCATTATTTGACTGGGAATTCTAGAGACTAGTTCATGATTCACTAAGAGTCAACTTTCCCTCAAATAATTGGTGTAATTGTGTGGAAATTTTAGACCATTTTCATTGGTGAAAATCATCCACATTGGGATTTAACTCATTGTTTTTTTTCTTGGTGTAATTCCCTCATACTTCTAGTGTTTCATCTATTCATGGTATGCAATTATGGTATATTCATCCAGGTAATTTTTGTAAACTATATTACGACACTATAATAATTTGGATGGCTTGCTAACTAGTGCAAACATCATTTTAGTGATCTCATACTTATAAATTTTCATAAATATTAAATGAACAACTCATACATATTCTTGTTGGATTTACTATTGTGGGAAAATCTTGTGCTCTATTTCCCAAGATAATAATCAATTTATTATGTTTCCCAAGCTAATAATCAGTGCACCATTGTGTACCTTTGGCATCAAACACCAAGGCATGTGCATGGGAACTCATGAACAACCATTCATATTTGAATCTATGGAGATAAATTCATAAATTATCACGATTATATGTGTTGTGACAACATATTTTGGGAGCTTCAAATTCATAAACAGATGCCTATTTATCTAGTTGGCATTGTAAGAACTCAAATATTGAACCCAAATTGGAAGGTATATTTCTCATGCAATTATCATATGGAATTAGAGTGGATTGATGTTGGTGGTTAGCATTGGTCTTAGATTTCCACAGTAAGAAAAACAAGCCTTGAAAACAATAGCTGAACATTTCTTTACAATAGGTAGGTTTGGTAGTTTCAAAATACGATATGGCCGAATACGTCTCTGGTAAATTGATTTTATGCAAAATTCTAGAATTCTTATAACATGGGTATGATGACCACAATACTCATAACTATTACGAAAAACACGCTACAAGTGAGAGGTGAAAAAATATTTGTTGGTTCTTGCAATATGTTGTACATTTTCTTGACCATAACCTATGAGACTTTTGATCCCTTTATCAGTGCTATCGAGTTGAGGACCCTCCAGAGTGGCATGTATCAATAGGCTAAGCCAATAAAAATGTTGAGTTTAGCTTGGAGATATGATGTTGGTGCAAATTCATCAGTCAGGTAATTGTTTAGAAGTTTATATGCTTCACTACCAAAATCTAAGCTTCATACACTAAGAAGTAGATTTTTTTAATAACACCTAGGACAACGTAGAGATGCTTCCTATGTGAAAACCAATTTTTGTAGCCTAAATATATTTTCTTGGTGATTTGATTAGGTGTCCACTTGAAAAACTTGGCCATCTCTAGCCACCATATGTGGGTTTAAAACATCTAATGAATTTAGATAATATACAATATATATACTATGTAAAATCTAAAGAGCCCATTTCAACAAACAATTCCCAAGACCTTCCTCCATCTATTGTGATGCAAATAGCAAGGGTTATGGCTAGCAGTGCCTCACCATCATTTAATATAAATGCACTATGGGGGACCAATTCAATACTACTCTTATATTTCTCAGATATACAACAGCTTGATATTAGTGAAACAATATCATTTTCCCTTGAAATAAATGGTCAACCATATGGTAAACCCATTACTCTGGTGCCAAATTCTTCCGAGGGAGAGCTACCAATCTAGTTAGACACGATATAACACCAACTGAGATTCAGCATGACTTTTAACTCAAGTAATGGAATCATAATCAACGCTTTCGAATATTACGTGATATTTGACACGGAACAGGAAACAACTTTAGAAGACAGTAAGTGAATTTTATCTATAATACTCTGCATCATGTTGAAATTGAAGAGCTAGGCGTAACCATGTAGTGTTTAACTTGAATTTCAAGCTCTTAATGCTATCAAAACAAGGTTTGACATAAAATGTTGGATTGTTGATCTTTGTTACATTATCGAGTGGGACATAATCGGTAGTAGTAATATCTCTTCTGTTAGAAGGATTTCAGAAATGTAAGATCAATTTTCATATTTATGTTTTATTATTTGTGGTTGAAATTGCAAGAACTTACCAATTCTTTTTGGTTACAATAATTTTTCGGGAATGAATCTTACAGGATCAATATGTCAGAGTATTGGAGAGTTAACTTCATTAGTTAACATGTAAGTAGAATTCTCTTTGTATATGTGTTGCCTAAATTTTCATATTAAAAAATAGGCAGATGATTTTGAATTATCTTCGAAGTCCAAACATTTTACTTTATCGGAGACATGAAATCCTCCCTTTAGGTTGAAACTAATCTATGACGTTTTTTTAGAGTTCTAGTAGCATTATTTGGAATTATTCAAATGTAAAATAAAACAACAATAAGTGAGCTTTGATGAACTACAATATTTCGTGTCGAAGGGCTTATGAAGGCAGCATAGATTATCTTTAAATATCATCTATGGGTATTGAAATTACCAGGTCACTTGTGAATGACCATCTGACAGGTGAATTGCCAAATTTATCCATTTAACCATGTTGGAGAGACTATAAGTGCCTTGTTCTCACCATAAACCTATGCTCTCATGAAACCATGATAGGTCATTATTTTTATAAAGCATCCACTCAGTTCATTTATCATGTAAATACCTACAAAAAAAAAGTAAACCTTATACTTTAAAAAACTATTATTGATTATCATTGTAATGAAGCATCCATTTTATTGGCTTGTTGTGCAAACATCTAAAAAACAACAACTTAAATGGTAGTGTTCTAGACTAACTCTCCGAACTTAAATACTTGAAGGAGTTGTACACCTCTCTCCAATCTTGTTATTTTAAAATATTTCTTCTCCTTTTTTTCCTTCCTTTCACTTTTATGGTCACAGGTTTATAGAGAACTCAATAACTTCACAGGTTTATACAAAACAATAGCTTCAGTGGTGTAATTCCTACCCAACTTCTGTCTAACCCTTCATTGGACTTCAAGTAATCTAAATTTTTATTTAATTTATTACTTCTATTCAACGATGTATTCTCTTTCTCTTATTTTCAAGTTCAAAATTGCATATAAAAAAAGCAACTGAATAATATTGATCTCATGTGTTCTTCATATTATGTGTTGTAGATACTCTAGTAACCAGAACCTACATGCCCAGAAAAGACATAGATTGGAGCTTATCCTCGAAATAACAATACCTGGGGCTATATTCATTGTTTTAGTGTTTATAGTGGGCATTGTCTTGCATCGCAAGAAACACAGGAGAATAGAGAGCAACATGTTGGAAAATAAATCCAAACATGGTGTTGACGAAGGTGGGGAGATATCTTGAATTTTACAATTTTGAATAGTAGGAGTGCTCCCATGAGTAAGTATCATTTTTTTTTATCTTAGGATCATGAACGAGTAATTGTGCCCTTACCATTTTAGGATTTTGTTCATTGGATTGATCAAAAGCCTCCAAGATTACAGTTTATACAATGTACTTTTAACTACATATAAATTTATGTTAAGATCAATTCTCTAGCTTAAGGTACCTACCTATGTATTAGGGAAGATATTAGGATTGAAGAGTAAAGTATAATCCATTTCTAATGAACTGCATGCACAAGTGACCTGCTTACTTTTTATTGGATTTTGAAATTGTGAAACTAATGTTTCACTCCGTGCTTGTTAGCCCCTCATATTTGTACTATGGGTTGGGAGGTCCATGCGTGCAGTTTATAAATATTTGATATCATGGTTTGTCTACCTTTGATTTTTCTCATAATTGTCTTGGTGACATGGAGTGCTCCAAAAAAGATGCAACAAAGTTGTAGGAGAGAGGGGTCTTCCTGCCCAATCATCTATGTCTTGCCTGAGCTAGAAGGCAAGATTATCCCAACCCTCTTAATGGTACTCCTAGTCACTTGGACACTCCAAAAGGAAGCAAAAAAGTTGTAGGAAAGAGGGTTATGGTTGTGTACTTGTCTGAAAAGTCTTAACTGAGCTAGAGGGTAACATTGTGCCAAACCTTGTAATGAAGGTAAGATACCTCACGTGTTTGGTTTTTAATAAGTCTTTTCAGCTTGTCCTCAAAGGTTAACCCTTATAAACTTAAGGTAAGTAAACTTTCATTGATCTCTTAATTGAGTACAACAATCTATTTGTCTTATTTTTTAAGAATGTCAGTTTTGATCAATAAACTATTGTTGGAGAACAATTATGAAAGTGTTTTTCTATAACCACTGTGTTTTGTTTATTGATATTAGCTTTGTGATTTTTGTCTCTATTTTAACTACCCAACTATGTTTGGGAAAACATTCTGACAGAGCCCTCAATTTGACAAACATAGTATTTGCTACAAGAATTTTATCTAGGAATATTATTCCTTTAAAACATTTCCTTGTTTGCATGCATATATTGTTGAATTGGACGCTGAAGTAACAGAACTCAAAGAAGAGAACAAGGAATTGCGGAAAAAATAGGTATTATGGACAAACCTATAATTGATATAAAGATCCACAGGATGTACTTCTTTCTTCAAGAAATTGTAAAATCTATGTACTAATTATTAATGGATCTTTTTTTCTAAAAAAGCAGGCATACATGGATGAATTGCTAAAAAGAGAGGTATACAAACCTAGAAATCTGGTTTTTCCATCTACTTGGATGAATATGTATCTATGCTCACCATTTGAATGTGGGGATTAATATTATTTTCATATCATGTTACAATAATATAGATAGTAGTTTTGAGGGGGTTGTAACATGTCCTTGAACTTTTTTTGTTTACCCATGAACCCATTCATCACCATTTTCCTTAATTTCAATTAGTTTTTATATATTCCACTAGTATGTTTGGAGAGGAAAGAAGCTTTAGCACTGTGTTTGTTAAATGTGATTGGTATCGATTGATTTGATTCTTTTAGTTCTTGGTTGGTTCATGTATTTTAATTTTAATTTATTATTACTCACATTCAAAAATAAAAACCTATATGTGAGGGTGAAGACACAAATAATTCATCTTGAGGATATCGGATCTGTAGGTGTGGGTGATTTCACTTCTTCTGGGGTGAATTTAGTATATATATATTTTTATCTAGCAAAAGATACACCGAAATTATGAGATTTAAAGTCTCTCGAAATTGCAAAATTATTGGCATATTTGTGTTGCAAGGGTTTTTATTGTTTTATTATTTTGGGTCGGACCTAAATGTAAATCTATCTATTGTGTTTTCAACCATTCAATTCAAAAGTATCATTTTCAATTTACTAAGATTTATGACTACTTTATAAAGTGATTTTATTAAATTTATTTTGAGAGTGATTTTGATATAATTTCAGTTGTTTTGATTTTAATTTGGATGCATTTTTATTTTAACTATTTAAGTAAAAATTGTATTGTAATTATAAATGAAATAAAATTAATCAAAATTGAGAGTTATTGATATTTTATTTTTATTTTAATTGTTTTATTATTTTGTTTAACGAAATTGTTTTTAATAGCTATTGTCTTTATTGGCAATTTTATTGTGAATCTTAGAACAAAACGATTTCATTAACTATAAAAATAGAATTAGTTTTAAAATAGTTTGGGTAGTTTGTATTGGAAAAAAATAAAAGACAACCTCCTTGGTTGCAAGGATTGGAGTGATTCCTAATGCTTAACGACCAAAATGTTTCTTTTTCAACTTCATTTCCACATTCCCCTTCTCCTCCTATTTGCATTCCTTTGCACCTCTTGGTGAAATTGCTAGTTAGATTGTTGTGTGAGTCGTGCTACATGGGTGTGACATTGAGCTAACTCCATTGAGTTATTTTTATCAAGTTAAAAATAGGGGTGCATGATTTTAGATTTTACAAATATTAAGCCACTATGTGTCAAGCATATTTTTTTAAAATAAATGCCTATATATGCAATTTCAAGGACTACCATAACTCTCACACAATTCTTTAAAGGGTGCTAGCTCAATGGAAGAGAATCTGCTTTATAAGCATGGTGGCGGTTCAATTCCACTATGTCATAATATGAATTAATCAATGATATTGTAGTTTATTTTTAATTAAATTCTTTTAATATTGGTTTATTTCAATGGTGAAATATTTTTCTAGATTCATTCTTTTATATTGTCTCTAAAGAGACAAAAGTGATGTTGTGTTATCTTTGAATGTAATTTTTTATTATCTCTAGAGAGATAATAGTTAAGATCAAATATATTGTCTCTTTAAACACAATATGTCTTTAATCCAAACTATTGTCTCTACAGAGACAAAAATGAAATTGTCTCCGGAGAATAAAAAATTCTTGTGTAGTATATTTTATTTATAGAGACAATATTTTATGGCAATTTAATTTGAGACACTTGCTTAAAGACAATATTTAAGACAATACACAAGTTTTCTTTTGTCTCAAGTTAAGACAGTTTACTGAAAATTTGTCTTAAATATTGTCTTAAGACTCCCCTTTGTGTTGTAGTGGTAGAATGATTACTCGTTTGGTTTCATATATTAGACAACATATCCAATCAGTTACTTTGATTAGCATGGTCCTAACTGAGGATCTCTAAGAGAGACTTTCAAGAATTTAGTAGTTGCACGCCTCTCCATATTTAGCCTCTACTTCTGCACTGACCACCCAACTTGATGCTTCAAGAGGTTTCTTCACTAACAAACCCCTTATCATGGGGCAACATAATGATTTTACAACACTAGATAATTCAATAATTGAAGCAGAGGCTCAGTCTTCCTTTTCATGCATTAGTGTGCTTAGCAAGGGTGGTTCTGGTAAAACACTCCTTCTAAAGACCGTCTCCAATAGAAAAAAGTTGAGGGTTTTCTTTTCCAATGGATTGTTTCTTTGGTTGGCTGTTTCATTCTCTCCATATTTCGTAAATCTTAGGAATCAACTCTCTTCCCAAATATCTATGCAAATAGTGGGACAAGGGACCCATCTCCAGGCAACAATTTGATTTCTAAGTCTATGAGGGAATACATGCTGTTAACCATTAGGCCCACTACAAGATGTATAATGAAGAAGCCATAAAAATATGGTTTCATGAGAGTATGCATGGGTAAAAGTTTACGTTGTTCCTAGATGATGTATGGGAGGAGTGTGGTAGATTGCTGGAGGAATTATGTCTACTCTGGCTAACCAGCCATTCCACCTCCAAAATTCTTGTGAGTTCAAGGAACCAGAAAACATTGTTTCATATGGGAGTTAATGCAAATAAGTCCACATTGATTACATTAGGTGATTTGGTCGAGGATGATAGTTGGTAGTTGTTTGTTTATCATGCTTTTCCACATAACAATATAACTCTACTAGAAAATATCAACTAAGGAAAGGCGAGGGTTTTGTGTACAAATTGTGGAGGGCTTCTTTTGGAAATCAAATTAGTAAGAAGGGAAATGGAAGGCATTATTGATGTACAAGAGTGGAACTTGGAAATCCATGGGTTATCAAACGCCAACAACGAAGACCTTGAATATGTCTATGATTGCCTCAAGTTGAGTTATGATGCACTAGGAAACCACAACATTGATCTATATTTTTCTTTCTGTACTTAGCTGATTCTTTCCCGGAATACCAAATTATTTGGCAAGAGATCATCACTATCTTGTAATTATGAGAAGGACTGCTAGAAAATTAGGGTGGCCAGGACCAATTTGAGATCAAAAGAATATAGGTCAACAATTTAGCCGATTGTTATTTGATTGAACTAGTAGTGAGAGATATTGATGGGTCTGTGCAATATTTTAGGATGCATGACATTGTGCATAGTTGGGGAACACAAATTGTTGAGCAAGAAGTGAACTTCTATTGTGGCGAAGGTAGGGGCTTGACAATGTTGGATGCAAACGAATACGTAGAATACACTAGGATTTTCTTGACTCGAAACTGATTGACTTTTATTTGAGAATATTTCATAGCTCTAGAAATATACACATTAATGTTGGATGGAAACAAGAATTTGAGAGAAAATCCGAGAAGGGTGATTGGGATAATTATCTCTCTCAAGGTTATGGATTTGATTCGCGCGTCCATCTAATCATTACCATAGAGTATTGGATGTTTGAAACAACATGTATGCTTCAGATCAGTGCATGTTCCTATCAAAAATTTACCAACTTCTCTCATCAATCATGTGAGTCTCCATCTCCTAGATATTTGTGGTTCTGAAATTATAGAATTACCGTCAGGCATTCATAAGTTGAGAGCACTAAATTTTTACACCTTATAGACTGTGATGATATGCAATGTGTGTTGCGTGGCATATCACAACTCACTTCTTTGCAACACCTCTCAGTTTCTAGTAGTGTGTGGATGTAGAAAGTTAAAAAGAGGATAAAAAGCAACTTCTCTTGATGACTTGGGGAATTTAACACAACTGAAATGCTTAATGTTAGAGAACCATTGAGAAACAATTTATGAGGAAATTTTAGGGAGGATGCTTTTGATGGAAACATTGCAATTGAATATCACCCTCATAACCTTTTTAACTGAAGATATTATTAATATGTCAACCTTAAAGAAGTTTTCATTATAGAGTTATCACATAGTTAAAATGTAAAATAACTTTTATCAATTTCAAAATTTAAATCATCTTAGATTATGGGGTTGTCATACATTGGAAGAACTTCCACATCTACAAACCCTTAGAGGGTTAAGGAGATTAGATATTGTACAATGTCTGAAGTTAAAAAGGATTCCTAAAGAATTTGGAGAGATGGGGGTACTCCCTATGTTGAAGACATTTGCAATGGTTAAGTTAGGTGAATTAGAAGAGTTTCCAATGTTGCAAGAAAATGCAATGTCTAAACTTGAAATTTTTTACAATGATGCTTTGTGAAGCATTAGTGATGTTGCCAAAAAATGATTGGAATCTCAAAAAATTTTGTAGTATAAGATTGTATGGATGTTCAAAAATTTTAGAGAATCTTGAAAAAATCAAAAAAGAAATTTCAAATGTACAAGTAGTAACAATGTCCACTACCAGCAAACAAATAATTATAAAAAATTATTGGCGAGAAGGAGGTATTAATAGATATGGTGAATTTTGGAATGCATATTTTTACCTTTTCCTCCGAGAACTTTATAGATATTTGTAAAATTTTATGTATTATGATCCATGATAAATAAGTGTAACCTATTTTTTCATCAACATTTATATATCTTTTTCTTTGAACATTTTCATATTTATATACCACATATGAAAAGAAAAAAGATTAGTTTTCAATTCATAAATAATGCTATAAATTTAGGAAATTAATTGAGTTATTAATATCCTTAATATAATTTAATTGTAATGATGGTATAAATTTTAAAATATCATATATTAAAATGGTATTATTATTTGGATTTGGAAAAAAAAATCAAAAAATAATAATAAAAATATTGATAATTATACATTATATTTATTTTAATTAGAATTTTTATTTTTCTTTTATAAAAATAAAATAATTTTATTTAGATTAATTACATATTTTTTTAATATATATAAAAGAATAGAAGAAAATGACTTGAGTAATGTTATTTTTTGTATTATTTCAAAAAAAGTGAAATACAAATAAATTTTGATAATTGAAATTTGAATTTCCAAAAAAAAAAAAATCCTTTGAGCCATGTTATTTACGCAAAATTATTGTTTTATGCAAGTGATATTGTTTTTAATTAAAATGTTGGATTTTTAAAAATGTGATTAATAGTATACTTTATGAGAGCATGGAAAGGAAGAAAAAAAAATCTAGTACGGCCTCCGCTGCTAGCTTATCACATATCTTGCTTTCTTTGTTTCTCATAATGGTGATTATGCTCATGTTACACTTTTCAATTAGATAATGGAAAAAATTTCGCTATGTAATTTTAAAAATTAATTGAAAATAGGCTACGAAAATGTTGGGCAACCATAAGTTTGTACTTGTTTAGTTATATGGAGGTGTAATGCTCACAAATTTGGGTTGATTTTAGTTACGAAATTTTTGGTTATTCATGTTAAGGCATTAACAAGTTGAGAGAAATGAACCAATTAAACCTTGGAGACTGTGATGATTTGCAATGTGTACTTCATACCATGTCATTGTTAATTTTCACATTGTTGTTTAAATTAGTTTTAGCCTAATTCAATTATTTAATTAGCAATCTTTTCAATAACAGTTAATCTTTCCAATCATCAACAGTAATTGAAGATAGAACAATAAATGCAATGACAAAGGAGACAATCAAAAAGAGATGTGAGATTTAGTGAAAGACCAAGGGAAAACCCCACAAAGGGGGAAACTCTTTGAAAATTATTCTTCCATTATATTGTCATAAAATTTTCAGCAGAGAATACAATGAGCCCAATACAAATTCATCGAGCAAAATTAACCCAACAACATTCAAAAATATGTTCATAGCATCAATATATCAGAGACAATTTTTCTTATCTATGGTCAACTGCAGTTAGATGTCAAAATTTAGCCCTAGAGCACAACTTCATGGAGGAAGAGTTGTGCATACAGTTGAGACGTCCCAACCACACCCTTAAGCCTACTATCCTACACTTATAGTCAAAATTTACTTTTAACGAGGTTGCGATCAGAAACCAAAACCCCAGAACACATGTGAGCTTCAGACCTTGTATTTTTGGACCTGTGTGAACCACTTTCCTCAACCTAGCCTCATATTTGTGTAAAGTAATCAATGAAGAAGAGAATAATATGATTCTTTGTGATGTCAAAATTAGCTTGAGGTCATTTGTATTTATAGGCTTCAAAGGGTGACCATTTCCAAATGTGCATATGTAGGATTTTCTTCATAAGTACACTTTGCCTTATCCGAATTGAGCACTTCAATATTCAAAATTGGTCCACTAAAAAAGAGGAATCTAATCCCATGGTTGGAATTTTTCACTAAGATACCAAATTAACACTTCCTCTAAGATAGGAAGAAATTATAACTACATCACGTCATGCGTATCGTGTCGTCATATCATGTCCCATATACACTCAACTATATCTGTTGAAATGTTCTTGAGTCTAAAAAATAATAATTGGGAAGCATTATCTACCACCCTCTATAAAATTGAAGAGAACATCTCAATCCAAAAATGATATCAAGGAGTGTATCCCAACCTCAATCTACATCGGGGTACACATCTCAACCCAGAATCTCATGGGAGATCAAAACATCTTCAACCCCATATTGAGAAATAGGTGATATAGGGGAGCACATCTCAACCCATCATATTTCCCAATGATTTTTGTGGTATAACACCTACATCATAATCAACTTGGGTTGTACACCCCCAAGTACACTCTCAACTTATTGGCCAAATGGGGAGCGGTAATCCCAACAAGCCCATCTTGTGGGTATGATGCCAAGTAGGGTATACTCTACAAAGACCAAGTTAGGGGAGAAACATCTCCAACCCTATGGGTACCAAATAGAGGAGCAACATCTATGACCATATTGTCTCGAGATCCGTCAACCCCAGGAGCCCTCCATCTCAATTCCTCACCCTAGGAGCTCAAACAAGCGTGAATATTCAACTCAGTGTTCTCGATCAGTGATGCCCCTTATCATAATGGGTCACATCCATCAATCCAAGCTTCTCTTTAAATAAAAATAACTTCCATTTCGACAAATCCTTGGTGAAAATATATGCAATCTTCTCATTTGTCAATATATAATGGAGTCTAACGACTCCTCTCTACACCATGTATTGAATGTAATAATATCAAATCGCTATATACTTGTAATTTTCATGAAATATAGGATTCTTCTCCAAACAAATCCCACTCTTGTTGTCACAATATATCATTTTATTATCTAGGACTTGCTCAAATAGCTCCCAAAAGAACTTCCTCAACCAAGCTTCTTTGCAGCTAGCCGTGCTAGTGGCAATGTACTATACCTCAGTGGTACTCAATGATATGGACTTCTACTTTCTTGTCATCTAAAATATCATGGTAGATCCAAGACTAAAAAAACATCCAGGTGTACTCTTAATCATGTCGACAACATTTCTTGCTTAGTCAACATCGGTATATCCATGAAGTCAAACATTTGTGATAGTATATCTCAAACCAAGGGTGATCATCCCATGCAAATATCTCAAAATGTGTCAACAGAAATCCAATGTGCATGGAGAGGCTCTGTCATTAATTGAACCAAATTTCTTACAACATAGCATATTTTTTGACGAGTGTTCACTAAGAACATCAGAGCCCCAATAAATTATCTATACTCATATGGATTTTCCAAGTCAAGCCTTGCAACTTCTCCACATAACTTAATGAAATTCATTTCCATTTGTGTGAGCAAGTACTTGCATTGTGTCATTCCAAATTTCTCCAATAACTCCATGACATATTTTCCTTGTGAAAGGAAAATCTTACTAGGCCTTTTCCTCACCTCAAGGCCTGGAAATTAGTTCATCAGTCCAAGGTCCTTCATCTCGAATTCAAAGCCTAACTCCCTCTTATAGTCAATCATCGGGGGCTCACTTCCTGTCAAGAATAGATTTTCAACATATTAAAATAAAATAAAGAACATAACTTGGACTACCTTGAAGCAAATCTTTCAATCTACATTTCTTCTTGTGAATCTTAGCTTCACCAAATAAATGTCTATGCAGGTGTACCTTGCTTCAAAACATACAATGTCTTCTTCAACCTACAAACATGTGACATTCAATCCTCTACTTCCAATCCCTATGGTTACTCAACGTATACTTCTTCCATTAACATTCCATGGAGGAATGTTGTCTTTATGTCCATATAATGTAGGGTCCATCCTTGACTTGTGGAAGGAGCAACTATCGAATGAACGCGTGTATATCGACCCAAGAGTGTAAATATGCCATCATAATCGTCTCCCTCCTTTTAGGAGAATCCTCGAGCCATGAACCTTTCTTTATATTTATCAATGATACCATCAACTCCATGTTTTATCTTGAATACACTTTGAAACAACAATATGTGTCCACTTCGATATTGGTACAACATCTCATAATTCATTTTTCACAATAGCATCATACTCATCAACGATAGCATCCTTCCAAAAATTTTCTTTCACGACTTCTTCAGTGGTGGGAGGTTTGGCTTGAATCATAGTGCTCATGGAAACAACATATCCTTGGTATGTGCATGGGTTCTTTCTTTCTCTAAATGATCTTCAAATGAGAACTCATGTCTCATCATCTCATAGTGCATCATGAAGCCAAAGTGGCATCTTCTTGGCAGGAGTATCATGGAGGAGGTTCTAACAGATCGATGGCCTCCATGGGATCATCAATAATGTCTGTCTCAAATTCAAGTACAAAAGGACCATCTAAAATATCCATATCATCATTATTCTTCTCGAGAGGAGGAGGTAGAGGAAAGTCTCTTTATTTCCCAAGGGAAAAATCTTCATTGAAGATTACATCCATGCTAACTTTAGCCATGCTTTGACTAGGAATATATATTCTAAAAGCTTTAGATTTTTCACAATATCCAACAAACGTAGCTTTTATTCCTATGGCTTCTATTTAGTTTCTTTACTTTTTTCTATACATGGAAATATACAGGATAGCCAAAGATACAGAGATGGCCAACATTAGGCTTGCCACCTGTGAACACTTCTTTGGGGGTCTTATTGTCCAATTCTTGTTGAGGCACCATGTTTTGAACATATGCAAAAACATTCGTTGCTTATCCCCTAAGGAACTTTGGCAACTTTTGATCTTGGAGCATGACATGAGCACTTCTATAATAGACTTTTTGTTTCTTTTAGCTACTCCATTTTGTTTGGGAGTTGTTGTAGCGGCTACAACCACCCTCCAAAATTTTTCCTTAGCCTATTTTGGAGCCTCCCTACCAACCTGCACAGTAGCTTGCCTTGCTTCGTCAAGTACTCAAGCTTTAGTGTCTTTCTCACTCAAAGGCAACCTGTCAATCACAAATTGATCTTTTCCCTTCACAGGCTACTCATCTGGACTTGGTCCAGTTGCATGCTAAGCAGCTTCTCAGTGAAATTTGTGCATTTCTAGATCGAAACCAGCCTTTCCCTCATGGAATTGCACAATTACCTCTGACAACCTGTTCATCTCCTGGATTGCACAATCCTACCAGCTAAGCCCCCTAGCTGGAATTGCACAATCCTTCCCTAATTGGCAGTTTAGCCCAAGATTTGCACAAATCTAGGCAGTAGCCATCTGTTGGGCCCTAAAATTGTGCAATCCCCTTAGGCAGTCATCTCAGTTGATAGTTAGGAATGTGCATTTTTCTCCAGCAGTCGAGTAGTCACTTGCATGTGCAGCTGAGTTGGTCAGTTCCCTTCGGGACCAAACAAAACAGACTTGCATGCATAGATTGCTTCTCCCTAGGTAGCATGCAAAGTCATCCCTTGTTTCATGGATCTATGTTTAGAAGTTGGAGGTTACATGCAAGGAACAATTCAGAAACCTCCCTCCAAGCGTCGCTTCCCCTAGATTTGTTGCTTGCACATCACAACCTCGATGTTATCAAAACTCATCAACCAGATATTGCGGAGATAATTCCTCACATCAACCTTGTAGCTTTGACATTCCACATCACATCTAGGAGTAGTCGGCACATTTAGCTCAGTTACTTTCGGGTAAGCTCACTTCCCATGCCTTTTGATGCATTTCTGTCATTTTTTGGGTTTTCTCTTGTATGAGTACTATTTTCCTGATTTCTTTGAACGCCTACTATCGTTTACATATATTTTAGCTTTTCCTAGCTTTATTTCAATTTTTGTTACTATCTCACTGTTGTCGCATGCATGAAACTGTTTTTCACGGAAATTTGCCCAACTGGAGAATGACCTCACCCACATGCATATTGATTTGTTTTCTCAATCCTCCATTCATGTTTTTCATGCACTGTTTATCAATTTTGTTATCACTTAGTGTTTCCATGCATTTCATTCGACTTGCTTTCAGTTGCCTATCGGTGAGTCGGGCCAACTTGGCTGAGTCTCTGCCTTCACTAAGGCTGCATTGCACAATCTAGAAAAGGAAGTCTCACCTTCCTCTCCAAATTTGTGCATTTGGCCCAACACTGGCCTCCTAGACTGAATTGCACATTTCTGGAGGTCAGTGGCTACTTGGCCAAAAAATTGTGCAAATTTGTCACTGGGCCAATAGTCTCTCCTAGCTGGAATTGCCAATTACGCAATCCCAACATCCAACTACCCGACTAGACTATGCATTGCATAGTTCTAGTAGTCAGTGAGTCTCTCAGCAACCCAAAATTTGCCTTGTGCAATCTTGGTAGTCGGTCTCCTAACCTCTCGACCGAAATTGCGCAACCTTCATGATCATTCGCCCAGGTATGTTGCAAGTCAGTTCTCATGTTCATTTTGGTTTTCAACTAACTGATTGCTTTCTATGAGTGCTTCCATGTCTCCAGGTATCATAGGTATTCATCTGCCTCTCAGTAGTAGAGGTACAATGGTTTCCAAGAGAGCAGAGATGAAGACATTGTTTAGAGTATGCTTGGGGATGCAGTCGATCAAGTGTCCATGGGCTTACCTACTCACGAAGACATCAAGTTGTTCGTGGACAAGGACATCAAGCAGTAGCATGATAGTGAGCAGCATCATGAACAACAACTGAAGGTAGCATACCAGATGTATAGAATGAAAGAAGAAGGTTATTGACAACATAGAGGTGGAGCAAAGTTGCAAGATCAAGCAGATCCACTGATAATGAAAGAAACTTTGGAGACTTAGGTTATGAAGTGATGACGCGAGATGAAGATCGTGCAAAGGCAGAAGATGGAACAAAGAAGGAGTTGCATGTGCTGAAGCAGCAACTCGGGAATAACATGAAGCTGCACAGACTGTCCAATGAGTTGTAGTAGGAATAGGAACAACAGTGGGTGCAACATGCACTCACGGATGAAACTGTGCCAGTACAAGTTAAGGATCCATCCCAGCAGTGGACATAGAGAAAACATGGTGAGAAGCGTTGTTGATCACATGCAAAGGATCTAGCAGCATGCATTTCTTTGAGTGCACGCATGTGATCCAACCCATTCAACACACTCACCAAGGCAAAGACAAGAAACAAGTCCAACTAGGGTTGAATATGCACTTTGGCAAGTTGATGCGCATGACCACCAACACACACTTGATGATCAACATAGACACTATGAATCAGTGTGTTTCTGGTTCAACCATACCCAAGAAGACAATGCGCATGTTAGTAGACGAGTTGGATGAAGGGGCCGAACCAATGCACCAGTTGCAACAGAGGCAATAGTTCGCTTCAGCAAGATGTCACCATGAGGTGCATGCACACCATGATGGACAACCAAGCTTAGCATCAGCTCACCAGCTTTACCATCACAATCATGTCAAAGGGTTGGTCTCACCACAGTAGATCGAGTGTCAGTGATGTCTTGCAAGGCTTTCTCAAGCCATGTTGTCTCACATGAGTACATGTACATTATAATGTTGAGTCATGTCAATTGAAAGTCAAGTGTCAACAGTTGGAGGTAACAGTCATAGAGTAGGTGAAGAGTCATGAGGGTAGTTGAACTGACACAAAGGGGAATGTCAAGGGTCACCCCACCCTTCACTATAAATTGTCCCTCATAACTCATTGTATAGGCTCTTGACCAGTAAAGATTCTACTAAGACTATCTTGAAGAAGGCTTGGACATTATTGTAACACGCCTTGGCTTCTCCACTACATGAACCTAGTACATTTCTTTGGAGGATTAGGTGATGTGGCCGTGACATTCTATTGATAGGGCTAGGAGGATTACATGGTGTATTGTATGATTGTGACTTACACGTATTTATCTAATAAAAGCCAGCACATTTTCATGCATATGTTGTTATTATAGTTGGACTGCTATGGTTTCCTTAATGATATATGTTTTTTAACTTACATACTTGTATATGAAATGATTTTTATGCAATTATATGAATCTTGTTTTTAATGGTTTTCATATGTTGTTAATGTTGTCACCATCCATCTCAACTTCTCTTTCGGACACCAGATAGGCCTTTCTCTGAACCTTGTTATATCAACCGTCACACTCGTCTCAGACTAATCCATAAGTGTTTTTTGTGTTATCTTACCTTGTATGTTGGAATGTTGCATCTGTGTCAACTGCTATGCCTAAAGTTGTGCATGTCTTTTGTGTTGTGTGTTCCTAGCTGAGTTGGGATTGATCCCTTTCAACCTGGAACTCACCTTCACCTTCCTCTCCCTTTGAAGTGTTGTAACCTCTCATACTTATTCCTTAACTCATTGCATCAGTCACACCCTTGCTACTGATAGATTTATCTTACTTGCCTCTCTGCAACATCCTGATCAAGGAATTACCTTACGACACACTGCTAGGACTCTTACACTAAACGGGCTTGAGGTCGAGTTGGGACTTCTTACTGGGGAGATCGTATTGACATGTTGGTGGGTCCTAGACTGTCAATAGGAGTATAGGGAACAATAGTTTCTTTCTAGATACCCTAATTCTTGCAAAAAATTATGAACTCATTTGAAATGTACTTGCCACCAATATCATACCTAAAGATTTAATTTTTTGAACTCCTTGAACATTTATAAATATTGATCCTTATGCTTAAAATATTGTATCCATGTAGTTCTTGTAAATTCATCAATGAAGGTGATGTAGTATATATGGCCACCAATAGAATATACGAGCATCATACCATGTATGTCGAAATGAATGAGATGGATGATGTAATTTGTCTTGTTGTTACTAGAGGGGAATTGTCCCCTTGTATTCTTTCCACTAACAAATCCTAGACATACTCCATCATGTTTGGCTTGAACATCAAGAATAATAGACTCCTAATTTCTTCAATTTTGGAAGAGCATCATAATGTAAAAAGGAAAATATTTGGTGCCATATCTTGCTTAGATGATTAGTATCATGGGCTAATTCAAGAAGAGGTCTTCTAGTAACCCTATAGAGTCCTTCAAATCTTGATCCCAATGTGAATGAATCTCTCATGGGTGATTCAATAGGCCAAGTAAGAACTTTCCCCTTGATGAAGGCAACCATCATCCCTTTGTCTTTGAAAGAAAATATTGATACCAAATTATTCTTCAATCCTGGAACATACATCACAGCATGGAGCAAAACAGATTCCCTGAACTGCAACTCGAGTTTGATAGACCCAAAACCTTTAAGGGGAGGAGTGGTGTTCTCGCCAAAAATAATTTTCAAATTTGACTCCCTCTCTACCAAATTATAGAGAAATTCCTAACACCAAGGGAAATGATGAGTGGCCCCACTATCAACCAACCAACTATCCCATGAATCCAAGGGATAGAACTAGTATGGGAAGAAATAAGAATATATTCAAATTGATTGCCACAATTACTTTCATAGCTAGATCATATTGACTACTTTTGAGGAAAACAATCTTCTTCATGGTCACTTGGAGCATCTCTTATTCTTATTTCATCTCTTCCATTGTTATCATACCTTTGGTCATCTCCTCTTCTTCGATAATCAAACCTCTTGTTGTTGCTTCTAGTGTTTTCGGATTGTTGTTGGTGCTACAACACCCTCCAAAATTTTGGTCTACACCAGATTTTGAAACCTACCTTGGTCTTGTATAGTGTCATCACAAACATTGAAATCCATTCCATGTGTTTTTCCTAAGTGTTTTGGTCTTCTTTGCAAGAAAGGAAAAAATGTCATATTTTCGCATGTTAGCTCTCGCATAATGTGTATAAGTTTATTTTGGGGGTTTCAATTGGTTATATTTGAGAACCTAAGTCTATCTAACCATGTAAACATATTTTGTACTCATTTCCAAAGTTCTAATCATTGTCGCACAAGTGTTGTCATGGTTGTCGCAAAGTGTATCTTTAGTGTAGCTCTTGTTGTAAGTCATCACAAAGTTTTCGCACTGAGGGAAATGTGTTGTTACTATAGATGATCTATGTTGTTTTGTTGTCAAGTGTTCTAATAATGTGATCATAGTCAATTCATATCACTGTCCACACTAGCTCACTAATCCCACACATAGCTAACTTTCAGAAATTTCCCAGCAACTTAGCCTCATCTAACCTTCCTCAACTGTGCATTGTGCAGTTCCATCCCTTAATATTCAACCCTTACCCTTGACACTATGTTATATGCATTTCCTTCCTCCCAAGACTATGCATTTCACCTTTCCAGTGCTCAAGCCCAGCCCTTTGCCTCCAAAATTGCACAATCCAAGCCTCTAGCCTGTCCCCAACAACACATTGTGCAATATCTGAGCTCATGCTCAACCCCTACGCTCTTGATTTGTGAAATTTTACAATCCATAGGTCTTCTCTAGCTCCCATAATTGTACATTTGGTTGAAATAGTTCAAAACCTCTTATCCTAGCTTAATAAGTCTCAAAATTGCGTAATGTGTCTACCTAGTCCTGCCTGAACTCCACATTGCATAGTCTCAAGATTAAGCTTCACCCCTAACTCCCTAAGTTGCACAATTGTGTATTCATTAATCCTCTCCCTTAACCTGCAACCCAGTTATGCCTCAATCAGTGGATCAACATGCACCATATTAGACTAGGGGTTTATCCAATTGATGTTGTCTCATTATGAGTGAATTGTAGATGTAGGTACTCTATCACATGACAGGATGATGAATAAGGAGATGGAGAATGGAAACATGTTGAAAGGCATCTTTGTAGCTAATTATGAAAGATTATCAATCAAGCGAAAGAAAAGGGACACCAGTTTATGACCACAACTCAAGCCTTGATATCACTGAATACTCCTTACCTCTAAGCCATATGGGGTTGGATAGGAAAACATATACAAGAAGACACATAGCAAGGAGTAAAAAAGGTCGCTTGACATTGCAATGACATTGCAATGTCATCAAGCAGGTCATTTCAGCAGTGTCATGTCCTGTCATTTCATGAGTTGTTGTATGCTACATCATTATTATGGATCATGTAATGATTTATTCAAAAATGTATTGTAAAGTGGAAGTTTTCATGACACAATTAGAATAACGTAAATTTGAAAAGTCATAGGAAGTCAAACAGTCATGAGGGTAGTCAAAGAGGCAACAGGGAAGTCAATCATGACCCCATTGGTTATATATAGACCCTCATTTTATGAGAAGATGACTTCTCACCTTGGATCCTCCCACAATGCATTAGAGCGACAAGATAGTTCTTTTGGGAAGCAAGGAGTGGCTCCAAAACTCCACTATTGGAGCTAGTGGTGTTCATTCAATACACCTGTCTGAGAACTTTTACTTAATATATGAAGTCTAATAGCCAACATGTTCTTCGTGCATGGAGTATGAATATTTGTATGATTGTTCTATGAATGTTTGTAATTCATGTTTGCTTCCACCTGTGCTAAATTAGTTGAACTATTTCGATTATTTTATATCTTATCATATTGAGAATGTGTTGTAATGGTTGTTATGAATTTCGTATCCTTGTGGACTATTCCGCTGGATGTTAGACAACACTTTCTTGTTTTTATTGGTTGAAGTGACCGTCACATCTCCATGGACTATTCCATTTGATATTAGATAGATCCTTCGTCTTTGTGTGTGTTTCTACTAGAGTGGTGATATTACCTCTCTTTTAGAGGCTCACATTTATTTCCCTCTCTAGTAGAAGGACCTTGACACACCTACAATTGAATCCTCACCAGGCACACTCACTTGATTTTCAAAGGTACATGTGTATTTGTCTCTCTTGTTGGCAGCTAGATCCAAGGAATATATTTAAGACGCTGATAACTGAGCCATATTTTGGATGAGACTCCTATCCCAAATGGTGTGAGCTCTTATTGGGATGACATATCGAGGAGACACCTTGAATGTTGGCGGGTATAGCACCATCAACATTTCTGGCACTAGAAGTAGCGCAACTAATTGTTTATGGCTGATAACCTCACCCATCCCAATCCTACTTCTTATGGTCAAGGCAATAATATTCCCAAAATTCCCCTAATCATATTCCTGAAGTTGGTGGATCCTCTCAACCCAATTTTGAGCAAAATTACAAAATCACTTACGACCAAATCTGGACCATCCGTACTATTACCTATAATTTTGCGAGAGCTATTGGATTGATTCTTGGAGTATACAATCTTCCATATTTTCCAATGAAGAATGTGACCACTCCCACCAGGTTAGTGGTTTCTATAGTTAAACATTTTGTTCTCACCATCCTTGATGAATTCACAAAGACTACATAAAAAATAGTGAAACGAGAGAAACCTCCATATTTTAATGGTGGTGACGAATATTATGTTGCACTCTTTCATGATACTTTACGCTGGTTATGTGGTGACGAAGAAGAATAAGATCCATCAAATTCTGATAAAGAGGAGGAACATAGAGATGAAGATATGGAAGACCAAGATCTCAACTAGATGACTCAAGGCCCACCTTTATTGTCAATTGTTTTAGAATAAGATGTCAAGGCACCCAAAGAATATCTTAACAAAGTATGACCCTGATAAAGTAGTAAAGGCAGAGGACCACCTAGATAACTTTTACCTACATATCCAAATGTTAGACATATGTTATGATGATGTTGCATGTAGAGTTTTTCCATGTAGCTTAGATGGCAGAGAAGTTGTATGGTACCACAGTCTTCCTACAAACTCAATCCAGAATTGGAAAGGGTTTAAAAAGATTTTTATTGAAAAATTCTTTGATGATAAAACCCTTGCCATGTTGTTGAGAGAATTAGGTAGTCTTAAGATGGAGTAGAAAGAACAGGGGAAATATTTCAGTCAAAGATTTAACCACATCTTGAACAAGTTTCCCACAAATACTAAACCTCATGACTCCATCACAATTGATTATTACACATCTTCCTTTCCTACAAATATTGTGTAGTTCATGAAGAGAACTGAGAAGGAAACACTAGTAGAAAATTACCAAGATGGGATCGAAGTTGAAAAGAAATTGTGTGATATTGGAGGCATCGTAGATGATGATCCAAAAAAGGAATCCAAAGACACGGGAAACGGGTCTTAAGCCTCCATGGGTGAGTCCAAGGAGAAAGAAGCAACTGATCTTGAGATCTTGACATGCACCATCAAATCTCTATCAAATGAGTTAGCAGAATTGAAACAAAGGTTAAGTGAGACCACTGTGAGTAGCAAGCATCCTAGATTCAAAATTATGAGAAGGGTTGCCAACTCCAGTAGCAGCAGCAATCAGCCAACCAAGTCTACACAAAGCTTGAACATTGTGCTAAATCTTGAGAGTATCGGCATGAACCAGTACTGCTCATTTCATCAAGGATATCATTTAGAAAAAACAAGGCCATAATGGAACCACAACATGAACGCTCTTGCTATGCATATTATCGATACAGTGAATTTGCTAAGTATACTGAGCCAGTAGAAGAGAAGGAAGAGAATTTTGTATCCAAAGAAACTATGAGTGTCAGACACGTAGTGAATAATTGAAAAGAAGAGTGTCGATGAATATCCATAGAGTGAGGCCCCGACCCAACAGAAGAATAGTCAATACAATTTAAGAGGCCAAGGGACAATTTCTCAACCAGAATTGACAAGGAAGAAATTAAAAGAGCATTTGATGAGAAAGGTCGCACCGCCCATCAACTCATCCTAGAACACTTAGAGAAAGTCTCGAAACAATGCTCAAATGAAAAAATCTTCCATAAATAGCAAGAGTAATTCCGTCACTCTGGAAGTAGCAGACCAAATTAATCCTCTAGACACTTTAAAAATGTCTACTGCATTGGATTATAACGCAGTCAAAGATATGAAAAAAGATCGCATGAATATTTCACTTTTTGAACTAGCCAAGATCGTGAGCTAATGAGAACTGCTTGTTTCTGCATTCGAACAGTCTGCCTCAAGTAATGATGCTTCTTCACATAAGGGATTTGGTAAGTCCTTTGGTCCCTTGGAATATGTTATTAACTCTTTAACATTGGATGCAAACACACTATGCCCTCTATTTTTGTTGATGTTTGAAATTTTAAATTATAATGTGCATAGTTTCTTAGTTGATTATGTTGCATCGGTGAACGTAATGCCTTTATTTGTAGCAATGAAAATCAATGCAAAATGGGAAACGATAGATGCACATATCATCCAGTTAGAAAATACTCGTGTCCATGATATTGGTGAACTCAGAAATGTTCTTATTTACTTATCATCTTACCAATGAGTTCATCAGTGTATAAAAATAGTAATTGTGGACATTTCAGAAGTTTATGATGTTTTTTAGAGTCGAGACTGGTCTAGCAATCTATAGGGGTATTTTTCTACACACTGGTCACATTTATAGGTTCTGTATAAGGGCGGAAACAATCAAATACAACTAAAATCAAAGCCTTACATGAAACATACAACCACTCCCTTCGAAGGAAAGAATGACCTAGTGTCTTTCGCAGATCTGATCTTTGGAAATTATTTTTTAGAATTTGATTTGTGGTTCTATCTTGCTCATCCATCCCCATTCCCACCTCACACATAGTACTCCTTCCTAGTCCGACTAGAAATAATAAAATTTGTACAGTAGGTAGTAGTACTAGTAGTACTAGTAGTAGTAGTAGTAGTAGTGCAACACATAGTCCTTGCACATATCATGTAGTACTAGTGCAATACATAGTCCTTGTACATATGATGTTTTGACATTGTATTTTGATGATTCAAAGACACAGGAGGGCTTTGGAGCTGGTTGTTTTTTAGTAGAAAAACGTCAGATAAGATATCTAATCTCCATTCACTTACAATTTGAGTGCACAAATAACACTATAGAATATGAAGCACTCATCTTGGGCTTGCAAAGGGCCATTGACCTCCATGTTGGGATTCTCAAAGTAATAGGTAACTTCGATATTTTTGTACGGTAGGTACATGATACTATACATTGTGTGTCACCTCATCTAAAGAGTTATCAACAAGAGGTATGGTGTTTGATTTCTCATTTCCAAGTTCTCAATATCATTTTTGTTCCTATAATACATATGCAGTTGTAGATGCATTAGAAAATGTTTTGGTTAGGTTATCACTTCTTATAGAAGGTTTTTCTAATGAGATTCTTTATATTCCATCCATCCTTGAAAATATCACTAATTTACATACTTTCAATGATGACCAACAGATACTGTCCTTTATGGCCACCACTGATGTATTCAAGGACGCAATTATCGATGAAGACGAGCATGAGAAAGAATTGTGGGATGCAACTCATGCAAGCAAGGAAAAACCCATGCCAAAAGGTGTGGTGTCATTAGAGAAGTTGTATGACTTGCAAAACCACTTATGGGGGTCAGTTAATGGAAAAACCCACAATTCAATGTTGTCGCACAAGAAAATAAATCTTGGGATAGAAACATAAATGAAGTTTGTCAATCTCAGTACAGTTGCACACCATAAGATCAACCAGATTTCATCTGCTTATTCAAGCAGTACTGAGATGTGTTCACGTGGGCATATGGTGAGCTCAAAACTTATGACACGTGACTAATCTAGCACATTATTCTGATCAAAGAAGGGGCGAAACCTTTCAAACAGAAGCTAAGAAAGATACATCCAACACTTGAAACTATGATTCAAAACGAGTTAAGGAATTTTTTGGATGCTTGGATCATATAAAAAGTGTGACATTCAACTTAGGTATCGAATCTAGTCTGAGTGAGGAAGAAGTCCGAGGAAATCCACTTGTGTGTAGATTTTTGCAATCTGAGTCATGCCTTAGACAAAGATCATTACCATGTGTCGTCTATGGAACAGATACTACAAAAAGTATCAAGGTCAAATATGTTTCTTTTTTAAATGGGTATTCTAATTACAATTATATTTTGGTGTCAGAGCCTGACACACTTAAGACTACATTTTGCACGAACTGGGGTACGTTCGCATTCAGAATAATTCCATTTCAACGCACTGATCAGGAAGAGCATGATGGTCTATCTTGATTATGTCATGATGTTTTCTAAGAAGAGACCTCACCAACTAAGCCATCTAAAGAAAATATTCAATCAATGTCGTAAATATGGGATATCTCTTAATCCCAAGAAGAGTACTATTGCAGTGTCTGAGGGTGATCTCTTGGGCCACATAATCTCAAAGAGTGGGATTAAAATGGACTGAAAAATGGTTAAATAAATTACGCAGATTCCCTTCCCAGTGAACAAAAAAGCTATGCAGTCCTTCCTAGGGAAAATTAACTTTCTCCGCAAGTTCATCTTTCATTATTCTCAGATCGTGAAACCCATATAGGTGATGGTAAAGAAGGATGTAATTCATAAATGGGACAATATGTAAAAGGATGTATTTTCCCATATCAAGCAAGCTATTGCAGAAGCACTTGCTTTGTACACCCAGATTGTAGCAAAGATTGTCTGCTCCACACCTTCACTTTTGATACTTCTCTCGCCATTGTGGTTATACAGAAGGATGATAAAAATTATGTGTGACCAATATCTTTTGATGTGTGTCAACCTTGAAGGACATGAACTCAACTACCCCACCATTGATAAGCATTCATACACAGTTTTCAAGGTAGTGAATCACTTTCAACCCTATCCCTTGAAAAATTATTGCATCATCTTTATTTCACACCCAGTAGTTAGATCATTTTTTGTGTAGTAAGAGTTGGGTGAAGTAACAATGAACTGAATGACTAGTTTGTAGGAGTATGAATTAGAGTTCAAGACAATTCACTTTAATTAAAGACCATGGTCTATATCGGCTAGTATCAGAAGCGGTAGATGCAAAGTAAGAAGATCTGTCTAAATGGGAGCATGAAATCGAAATGTATTGTGTTGAGCAAGCTTCCCCCACTACCATTGCAAACTCTTGGTATGCGGATGTGCAACAATATCTTGATCATGGCACATTTCCCTCTCATTTATCTATTTGGTAGAAGAGTGAACTTAGACTAAAAACATTATCTTATCAGTTGGTGCATGGGGTGATTTTCATAAAACATCATAATAGAGTTTTTCTCATATGCTTGGAAGTGCAGGATTCAGAGAATGTATTGTGTGATCTCCACGATGGACTAGCCAGGGTATACTTTGCGGATAACACAACTATGGATAAATTTATGGAGGATAGTTTCTATTGGACCACATTGTTCAAAGATGCTCGTTCCTATGCTTGCAAGTGTCTGATCTGTCAAAAGTGTGTCGAACGAGGAAAGAAGTCAGTTGCCCCATTGCGGCCTATTCTATTGGAAGAACCTTTTCAACAATGGGTCTTGCATGTGATTGGTGAAATGTTTATGCACTTTTCAAAGAAGAACCACTATATTCTCACTTCCATAGACTACTTCACACAGTGGGGAAAATCAGTTCTGCTCAAACAGGTGAATGATCAAGAAGTCATGAACTTTCTCAAGCTTAACATCATTTCCAGGTTTCAGCATTCTAACTTCACCTTTTTTTTACAATGAAATGTATTTTTCATCAGTAAAATTATATGACTTTGCATTGAAAAATGGAATTGTATTGAATAATTTTGATAATTATTATCCATAGGGATATGGTCTTGCAAAGTCTACAAAAAAGAACCCCATATGTATTTTCAAGAAGACCATTTTCTCTGAATAGAGGAACTGGAACTCTACTTTGGTGAATGCCTTATGGGCTAACCGAGTCACACCAAAACCCTCCCTAAACACATCTCCTTACTTCCTGGTGTATAGAAAAGAATCCATCATACCTTTGAACATCTGACTGCCTTCCCTTGAACTCTCACAGGAATCTTAGGGAAAGCCTTCCTTATTGGTTTAGAGTAGGATAGACACCCTTCGTAAGTTGTAGGAATAAAGACTAAAAGGAAAAGAAAACTTTTCTCTTCACCGGAGGTTCAACAAGAAGTCTCCAGGGAAGAATGAATTTAATGTGGGGGACTTAGTTTTGAAGTGGGACAAATTACAATCCCTATGGAACAAATTATTTACCATCCACAAAATTCTTGGTCAACACACATATCATTTGCAATCACTAGATGGGAAGATTGACTCTCTTCCTATTAATGGACAAGAATTGAAACATTATTTTTAATGATGATCTCATGTCGTGCCTCGTGCTATGTACATAGTCTTTTTATGTTTGATTGTGGTTTGGTCTTTTGTTTTTTCTAGTTTGTGTAAATAAGTGTTATGTGTGAACATGTGTTCGGGATTATTTATGTGTGGTTAAGTTGTAAAGAGTCTTATGACACCACAACATTTGGCTAATCTTTGGTCCTCCTTCTTTGTGTTGGTTATATATTTTGGTCAATGAAGTTCTAATGGAAGATATGATTTGTTTGTAAGGAGAGTTTTGGTCAAATCATGATACCTATGTCTATTCTAGAAACGCCATGCCACACTTAGTTCTTTATGTTTTAGTGTTTTCATGGATATCAAATAAGTAGATGACGAAAAGGGGAAAAATCCAAATGAGAAAACCTAAAGCAGAGGTCTCTATATGCTTCTCTGAAGGAACAACCTCTCCTTCTCTCAATAAGTCAGAATCCCTCTTCTGCCCATAAAATGAATAAATGTCGATGAAAAGTCCTCATTAAATATATATAAATGTGAAATAAGAGAAAGGATTCCTACGCATAGAGGTGAATAAACTAACTCCACCAAGGTACTGCCCAAGCTCGCTGGAAGCGGAGTAGTGTTTATGTTCCTATAGTGACTCCGTTGGGGTACTCTCCATGCCTGCTGGTAGCAGAGCAACACTAGAGATGAAAAAATATAGTCTGAAAATCTAAACCTTGTGAACTACATTAACCTTTCCAACTTGAAACATTTTTTATATTGTTGAATCTTGTGACTATGTTTAATTGAGAAGGAAAAAATGGGACCATGTTTACTCATAGAGCAAGTGGGGAGACCAAAGTAATATGCACAATGAATCAATACTCCTTGAAGAAATAAGACCCTGCACAAAAGAATTAACCAAGTTAGAGAAGCTAGAATTTTAACAGTGTGTCACCAAGCATTGTTGTTGCTACAAAACCATCCAAAATTTTGGCATGCACCAAATTTCAGAGCCTACCTTCATTTTGTATAGTGTTGTCGCAAACATTGAAATCCATTTCATGTATTTTTCCTAAGTTTTGTTGTCCCTTTTGTGACAAAGAAAAAATGTTGTAATTTTACATGTTAGATGTCACACAATGTGTATAATTTTATTTTGGTGGTTTTAAGGGGTTATATTTGTGCAAATGAGTTGATCTAACCATGTAAACATATGTTGTACTTATTTCCAAACTTTTAAGCATTGTCACACAAGTATCGTCATGATCGTCGCAACAATGTATCATTAGTGTCACACTTGTCGTAAGTCATCGCAAAGTTGTCACATTGAGGAAACTGTGTTGATCATGTATTCTAGATGATCAATGTTGTTGTTTCTTTAAGTGTTATAGGTTTTTTATCATAGTTAAGTCATAGCACTATTCACACCATCTCATTGATCCCACACTTAGCAATTTCTCAAAAATTTCCCAGCAACTTAGCCTCATCCAACCTTCCTCAATTGTGGATTGCATAGTTTTGGCCCTCAATATGCAACCCTTCCCATTGACACTATGTATGCATAGTTCCTGCCTCCCATGACTGTGAACTACGTAGTTCCAGTGCTTAATCCTAGACCTTGGCCCCCATAATTCTGCAATCCAACCCTGTAGCCTAGCCGCAACTACACATTATACAATCTCTGAGCTCAAGCTCATCCCCTGAGCTCTTGAGATGTGAAATTGTAAAATACACGTGTCTTTGCTACCTCCCAAAACTATGTAGTTGGCTGAAACAATGCAAAACCCCTCAACCTATCTCACTAAGTCTCAAAACTATGCAATCTATGTGCTCAATCCTTCCTGAAGTAAGCATTGCACAGTCTCAAGGCTCATGCTTCACCCTAAATTCCCAAGTTGTGCAATTTCATAGTCACCTAGATTCTCCCTTAGCCTTCAACCTGGTTCTGGCTAAGTTAATGGATCAACATGCACCATCTTAGACTAAGGGTTTATAGGACTAATTTCATCTCGTCATGAGTGAATTTTAGATGCAGGTACTCTATCATACCATGACAGGATGATAAAGAAGGAGATGGAGAAGGGAAACATGTTGAAATACATCTTTGTAGCTGAGTATGTAAGTTGATCAATCAAGCAAAAGAAGAGGGACGCCATTATGTGACCACAACTCAAGACTTGATATCGCTAAAGACTCCTTACCTCTAATCAATATGGGGGTGGATAGAAGAACATATACAAGAAGACACATAGCAAGGAGAAGCAAAAGTGGCTTGACATTTCCCTATCATCAAGCAGTCCATGTTAGTAGTTTCATGCCATGAGTTGTCGTATGCAACATCATTATTGTTGATTAGATAATAATTTATTCAAAAATGTATTGTAAAATGGAAATCCAAATGACGTAATTAGAATATGAAGAGTCATGTAAAGTTGAAAAGTCATAGGAAGTCAAACAGTCATGATGATAGTCAAAGAATCACAAGGGAGGTGAAGCATCAACCCATAAGTTATATATACACCCTCATTGTATTAGAAAAGTAATTTTCACCTTGGCTCCTCCTGCAAGGCATTAGAGACACAAGTTAGTTCTCTTGGGGAGTGAGGAGGGAATCCAACACTCCACTATTAGAGCTAGTGGTGTTCATTGTATACATGTGTCTGAGAAATTTTACTTAATATATGAATCCTGATGGTCGGAACATTCTTCATGCATGGATTATGAATATTTGGTTTTTTGTACTTTTAAGGAAGTTGATCTTCTTCATGGTCACTTGGAGCATCTCTTCTTCTTCTTTCATCTCTTCCATTATTATCATACCTTTGGTCATCTCCTCGTCTTCGATAATAAAACTTGTTGTTGTTGCTTCTAGTGTTGTGCCATTGTTTTTGTTGCTACAACACCCTCCAAAAAAAATTCTTCCACCAAATTTCGGAACCTATCTTGGTCTTTTATAGTCTCATAGCAAACATTGAAATCCATTCCATATGTTTTTCCTAATATTTTAGTCTGTTTTATGGGAAAGGAAAAATGTCATATTTTCACATGTTAGCTATCACACAATGTGTATAAGCTTATTTTTAGGGTTTCAATGGGTTTAGTTTATGAAAATGATTTTATCTAACCATGTAAACATATTTCACACTCATTTCCAAAGTTCTAAGAATTGTCGCACAAGTGTCGTCACAGGTGTCACAAAGTGTATATTTAGTGTTGCACTTGTTGTAAGTCATTGCAAAGTTTTCACACTGAGGGAAATTTGTTGTTGTTTTGGATTATCTATGTTTTTGTGTCGTCAAGTTCTCTATGTGTGTGATCATAGTCAAGTCATATCATTGTCCACACCAGCTCAATGATCCCACATAGCCAATTTTTAGAATTTTCCTAGTAACTTAGCCTCATCTAACCTTCCTCAATTGTGCATTTCATATTTCTAACCCTCAAGCTACAACCCTTCCCCTTGAAACTATGCAATGCACAGTTCTTACCTCCTATGACTATGCACTACGCAGTTCCAGTGCTCAAGCCCGAACCTTGGCCCCCAAAATTGCACAAACCAACCCTCCTGCCTAGCGCCAACTGCACATTACACAATATCTAAGCTCAATATCAACCCCTGAGCTATTGATTTTCACAATTTCATAATCCCCAAGTGTTCTCTACCTCCTAGAACTGCACAGTTGGCTGAAATAGTGAAAAACCCCTCTGTTAGAGTCAGTATTTGCATACTGCCATCAATGATCAAAACTCCTCTTTTATATCATATTATTGTCCCATGTTGTAATTTCTTATCATTCCACCTAGGTCCTCAAGCAAAAATTTACTCACTGATGGTAGCCCAAGTCAAAATCCCGCCCTCCCTCAAAAAGTCAATATTTGTTGGCCCACCTTCCTGTGTCTTACTGAGAATACATTCATTTTAAAATCTCATTTCATCATGTCTTATGTCAGTCAAGTTTACATGAAGTCTCCTCACTCAAGGTTTTCATTAGGTCTCTAGGTTTCATTTTTTTCAAGGTCCAATAAAACACCATTTCATTGCAAAAGGCCAGAAAAAAGCATGAGAGTGAAAGAAATAATATCCTTTTTCATTCAAAAAGGATTTGCAAACATGTAACTATGGTTTCCAAAGATCTAATCTTCATTCCAAAAGTAAAATTTTTGTTTCAGATTGTAATTTTATTTAAAAAACAAAGATGTAATAATTTTATTTATTTATGTAATTTTATGCTTATCATATGTAATAAGTCACTATTCCTAGTTGTTTACTCAAACTCTATTGCCAATATCATCCAAGAAAAAGTTAAAAGTAAAGATTTCCAAAACTTTAGCATCATCCACCTGCAAAGGAAATTAGCAAAGAGGTCAAAAATGTGAAATGAAATTTTAGAAAGTGGGTTTTAAATCTAAAAGATCAAATTCACTGAGCTATAAAGGACTTCTCGGCTTCAAACTAAGCCTCATTTTCCACTTACCACTAATTGAGCAAACCCCAAGAAAATGTTTTAGAGTTCAAGGCAAAAATCAACAAAATATAGCAGGTGTTGCGTGTTTTCTTCTGGCGCTGTGCGTTCTCTTCTGGCACTGTGCGTTTACTTGGAGTTGTGTGTTTCCTTAAAGCGCTACGCACTTTCCTGAGGTGTTGCGCACTCTACATTGGTGCTATGCATTTGTCTAGGAAGGCCATAGTCACCTCCTCAGCTCTTCCAAGGTGCATTCAACCTCCAAACAAGTAAGTACCAGCTAAGGAATGTGTTTTTCTTCCTCCTCAAGTCACTACCAAAGTGTTTGAAAGCCTTAATTGAATATTTTGTTTAATTCTATATCTAAACCCTAGATTTTCCCCAAAAAACTACCTTGCACTCTCAATCCCTTTTATACACTCCCCTACACCTTCCTTCCCTTTCCCTCAACCTTTTTATCCTAGATACCCTCTAACCATTTGTCCCAAAACCCTAAGTCCTAGGTGATACAACTACCTAGGCTCCCAAATGCCCTATATTGTAAAAAAATTCCCCCATCCCCAAAACTATCATACTACTACCCTATATCCCCCTCCATTACAGATATCCCTTCACCCATCATCTTCATATTTACCCTTCGCCATTTACTATTTCCAAGAAACCACATTCCCACTACCGCATACCTCCCTAAGGTTTGATATTTAACACCATGGAAGATGAGGAATACAAACCACACAATGAGAAAGAGGAAACTAATAGAGAAGAAATAGAGGTCAAGAAAGCTCACAAAGGAGGCCAGATACACAGATTTGAGCCCAGATATCTCAGGGGACTCTTACCATCCCCTATGACTGTGACATCCTTCAAATGGCTAGGCTGTTATGATTTTTGTGAACAAGTTCAAGCAGTCCAACACCATCCTGAGTTGACTAGGCTCTTCATATATAAACTCCAATACAACCAAGTCACTCTAGCAGGTATCACTTTTACTTTATCTACTGTCGTTATATCAACTACCACTAGGATCACAGATGCTAGGGAGAAATGGTTTAAACAAGGCGATTTGGAGAGGCATGATTATGAGCCTTACATGAAACCAAGGTACCGAAATGAAAGAAGGGGCTATTTTCCTTTTTCACAGCTCCTTGACAGATATGCCCCAATGATGAAGATTATTATGAAATATTTTTCATGTGAAGGTAGATTTTCTAGGGTCCATTCTTATCATATCTAGCTTTTAATGCATTTCACTAGGGTAAAAATGCTCAATATACCCTACTATATTTTCTGGAGTGTTGAGAAGATGGCTTACATTGCCCAAAAGAGGGAATATAAAGATCAAATGAAGAGTCTCTTTCATCATTCCCTCATTACAATTATACTCCTTTATCATCTCAAGGAACTCAACATTGCTTGGATCACCTCCATAGCTAGTCCCATATTCACTCATTCATCTACTCAAAGTGTTCAAAGCATCCCTTCATCATCTCATCCTTCCACCTCCATTCCTCCATCTCAGCCCATAGATCATTCATCCTCATCTAATGAGTCAGCCACACCATCACCTCCATCATCACCATTCCATGAGCATATTCATTCGCCTAGCAGAGATGAATTCAGAGAGCAAGAGCACATTAAACAGGTTGAGGTCAGCAAACCTAAAGGGGGTGATTTGGGAACTATGACACATACGTATCAGAGAGGACATAGGCAAGTGTTTTTCCCACAGATTGTGGGAGGGGTCTTTTTTTCTTCATCAACAAAGAAGGTACAGAAAGGTAAGGAGAAGATGACAGAGACAGAGATCCAACAGCAAGAGGAGGACCTCCATGAGATAGAACGGGATTTTCACTTAGTTTACCTGAGTGAGCATGATGACAGTGAAAGCACAAGAATTGTCGTCAAAGAAAAGAATACACTCATAGGGGAGATCCACATAAAATTGGGAAAAGTACATCATTTCTTACTATGAGCAAGAAAACAAGTAGTTTGAGACCAAACATGAGCTCATGGAGATTCAGCTCATCGAGGAAAAGAGAGAGACTAAAAAGGATAAGGCTTTACTTGATGAAGCATATGGAGAATATAATGACCATATGGAGGAACAGGTGCTAATAATAAGGCCAAGGACCAGAGGCCTAAAAAGAGCATTGGAGCTAGAAAAATAGAAAGAGACTGAACTAGCTTATAAGCTCACCCTAAATGAAAAATTTGCCAAAATGGTCAATGAGGACCGAGAGCAATGGCTTGAGAGGTTGAAAAACCATCTTGAAAACCTCCTAGGAAATGCCAAAATGGACAATAACATTCAGAGAAGTATGGAAATTTATTATTGCCAAAGAAACAAAATAGCAAGGGAAAATCTCAAGGCTACCAATGCAAGAAGTGAAGCCCTAATTCACCAAGGAGAGAAGAATAAGCTTAATATACTTGTAGAGGCTTCACTCCATGCCTAGAAACATTAAACATCAGCTTCTTTCCCAATTTTGAATACTTTTGACTCATTTTTTGTAAAATTGTATTTCCTGTCTTTTTTGAGGCAATTTCATATCAGTTGTTTCGTCAAATGTGCAGCACCCTAGGCATTGCACACTTTTTTGAAACACTTTTTAGAAGAATGGAAGCCACCAATGGATTAACAAGGACCAAGACATCTAGGAAAACCATGTTTCTAGCCCTGCGAAGCAAAAATGGCAAGTGAAAAAGGTAAAAAGCCGCCTAAAAATAATGTTTTGCCTCATTTCTGGACCAGGCACTACACGTTTGAGTAGTCTTGGAAGAATGGAGTTTTGGGGGCGTCAAATTAAGCCCATTTAGAAAAAAAAGGGAATTTTAGGAAACTAGACAAGATAAGCTTTCCAATGAGATATCCTAGGCTCAATTTGGACATCAAGAAGGCAAGTACAAGTCAACTTGAAGATGGCACTGCGCGTTTGACAATTGGCCTAGTTTTTCACTATTTCTCTCCAAAATTGATTTCTACCTATGGGAAATCATTGTTTTACTGATGTAATTGATGCGTTTGATGTAATTATTATGTTTTTATTGTTACCTAGGGTAATTATATTAGTTAAATGACCTCCATGACTTGTAATGAATTAGTTTTCTTAAGTTAGGGATGAGTCACTTTGACCACCCTACACTGTAGCTATCAGTTCAGTTTTTATTGTAACTGCTCCTCCTCTCATGGATTCGACCCCTGACACTACGATGAGTTGGCTTGAGTCCTATATCATGTAATTTCTTAGTAATTATATAGGTTGGACTCTATTGGATGTTGTATTAGTGTTTTAGACTTTGGCATGAAATATATTGGATGAGTTGCAACTATTTTGGTGGGATTCTTGTGGCATGGTATTTTGATATTGTTTCCTCTTAAGTTACATATGTATGAATATTTTGTACATTTCATGATCCATTTCACTTTAAATATGTTTGATTTTCAAGGTGTGATAAGCAGAATTCATCGTCTATGCTCTGTTTCGAGAAAATCATCATAAATTGTTTCATTTCTTCAGTTTAAAAAGAATTCATGATTTTCATGCTCTTTTTAGCATCTCATCAATTTAAACCATTTCATCACTATACTACAAAGTGTTAAAGTAACTTTCCTACCTTGCCCCATCAGATATCTGCAATTTTGATTCTCCTTTTCCCTGACCTGGTTCACTCTTTGACCTAATTCACTCATCCAATGAATACCCCAATAAAAATCAAATCAAATAATACTATGCACTTTATATCTAGCTTAGAACCCTAATCCATACAACCCTCTTGGATGTGATTCTTTGGAGATAGCCCTCTCCAGCCTGGTAGGGCTAGCTACCAAGTCAAAATATTGGTCTGTGGTTACCTCAGTCAGACTCGTCCTCAGCCTTGGAGATTCGGAGGAGTGATAACATACTGGCACCATTTTCGAGGAATGAAAGGTTCATTTTCCCTAGGTGTATGACTAGTTTTCATTTTAGTTTGGTCCTCTAGATGATGGGACTAAGCTTCATAAAGGTTGATTTTGTAATTGCAATGTCAAGATTGTAGAGATACCTTGGAGGAGACAAACAAGGAAAAATTCTGCATCCTGATCAAGCTGATTCAGTTGAAGACAATCAGAGCTTGTTCAAAAAAGTGAAGAAGGTTACAAGTCACAAGTTCAAATTAGAATTGATTCCATCGGTAAGCTCTCAATAATTACCAATTTAACATTTCTCCATTGAGAACTTTCCTTTGAAAAGATATTTGTTTAGCTCAAAGTATTAATTCTTTTTCCTCATATAGTTTGTGACCTTGTTAAGATATTGGCTCTGAAAAGATATACCAGGTCAAACCTTGACCCAAATCTTCCTTCTCCGGTTGATGACCCTGAAAGACTGTTGAGAAAGCCTAAAGTCACTTTCCTTGAGACTGAAAGGACAAAATTGGAAAGGACCACTTCCTTGCCAGATCAGATACTTAGTATCAAGGATATTATGTTTGGCATTAAATTCGAGCTAACCCTATTTCATTCGAAATCTGAGTCTTGCCTTAATGAAGAATTTTTTGACCCCATAAAGTTTGACTCATGCCTTTCTACCTCAAAGTCTTTGTTTAATCAACCTTCTGTCACTTCTCAATCTTCAGAACATGCTCATGATGTTTGATCTAATTTTTAGAAACTTCAAAGCCTAGATGATCAATTACAAATCACTGCAAAAAAGGCCTATATTCAATATCAACTTGAAAGCTTGTCTTCTACCATATCCCCTACCACACCTCTGAAAACATCCATATCGACACCTTCATCTTCATCCCAACCCACACAACCCATTGCAGTTACCATTCACCATTCCCTGGCAATCATGGAAAGATTTTCACCCTTATTATTACCTACTCATTTGGTAGCTTTACCTCAGACCTATGGCCAAAGACTTCCCCTTTTTGATGGAAGCCTGGAAGTCACAGCACAGTAGCATATTAATAAGATAGTTGATTTCATTGACTTAGAAGAGGTTGATGAAGATGATGGTAAAATGAGGCTAGTGGCCCAAATTTTTTTCGAGATGTGAAAAAATGGTTCCGTGGTTTGGAAGCATGCTCTATTGATACTCCTCAGAGGTTAAATGAGTTGTTCTTATCCAAGTGGTAGGAAAAGAAGAATCCATTGTAGATCTTGGCGGAATACAATACATTGAAAAGGAATCCTAAGGAGACGGTTCAAGAGTTCAATATAAGGTTTAATCAAATCTACAATTCCATTCCGGATAACATGAAACCTCAACCTAATTTGGCACTTCAACATTACCTGGATGCTTTTGATCCAGAGATGGCTTATCAACTACAGGAAAGAGATGCTCCAACTCTAGAAGAAATGCAGAATAATGCAGTGAGTGTGGAAGCAAACTTGGTGATTAAAAAGTCTTAGTTGAAACATGAGAAACCGAAAAAAAGAGTAACCATCAAAGAAAAACCTTCTTGTTCCACCAATCTTAAACTAGATGAATTGATTAAAACCATGGAGAGAACGGCCATCCGTATGATAAATTCAGATAGACCTCAGGAGCCACAAGTTAGAAATCCAAACTTTAGAAACCAGCAACGACCTCAGTACAGAATAAAACAAAGAGAGCAGAAATCTTCTAAAGCATCGACATCTCAGTAGCCAATTTGAAAACCCTTGCAGTAGAATTATGCTCAAGGAGAGTCTGATGATGAAATAGACCTGATTTTCAAGGAAAATCACTTCTTTAGAGAAGATTACCATCCCATTTCCTTGATTGAAAATGAGAAGTATGTCGAGGAGATGGAGGATCCTAAGGATGAAGACTATATACTGGAAAATGATAATGCATTGGAAACTCAATCTAATGATTATCAAAGAGGATACTTGAATGCACTCAACTCTCAGAAGAATCAATATTCCTTGAGAAATAGAGATGTCCCAATCACTCCCACTTAGAAAAGAACATCACAGCAGAAGGATACTCAACCAAAAATAAATCCTCAAGGAAATCAAAGAAAAGGTAAATAGACGATAGCAGCTAACCAAAGCAATGTAAACAAAGCATCTACAAGTAATCCAAGCAAAGACCCTGACAGTCAGAAGAATGATCAGACACCAAGAGATCTGCCTGAGGAAAGGGATGCCATCCAAAAAGAAGTAGGCAAATCCAACCCATTCAATTTAGAAACTGAAATTTCTAAGTTGAAAGTTTCAATCCCTCTTATTGAGATTGTCAAAAATATCCATTACAAGTCTAATATAGTTAAATTGCTAAAAGTTGATCCTATGTTTGATATGGTTAATATTGAAGATGACCAACCTGAATTAATTTTTGCTCCAGCCATAGATGGTCTGTTAGGAGATAGTGATGTTCCTCGATTTTACCTGAGTTTAATAATCTATCAGTTCATTATTCATAACTCCATGCTTGAATCCAAAGCCTCCCATAATTTAATGCCCAATGCCATCATAGAAAGGTTGAGTATAGATATAAATAGCGAGTATCATGACTTTTACTCTTTTTGATTTTGGTAAGGTCCATTGTCTTGGTCTAATCAAATATTTGGTAGTATCCTTGGAAAAAATGCTAGCAAAGAATGTTTTAATGGATGTGATGGTAGTTGACATACCACCACAGTTTTGGATGTTATTGTCAAGATCCTGGGGAGAAAAACTAAGAGGCAAACTGCAGTTAGACTTCTATGCCACAATCCCAGTTTTTGGGAAATTGAGGAAGTTGTATCGAGAAACCAAAATGAAATTCATGATAACTAGCAAGGAGAATCCCAATAATCATCCTATAAACATTTTACATACAGATTTAGAGTCATTTATTTTATATAATGATAATGGAAAGAACGATGTAGATAGTCAATTTATGGAAATCAAATATGTACCAGAAATTTTCAATTGTATAAGGACAGTTTCAAATTAGGAAAAAGAAAAGCTGCCAAGTTCATCAGAACAACCGTCAGAAAATGCAGAGAAAGGCTCAGAACAACCTTCAAAGAAGATAATGGAAAATTTAGAACACTCTGAAGAGAGCTCAGAAAATTGACCCAAAACAGATACAAGATGTACAACCCTTGGAAGAGGACATAGCCTTTGGACCATGGACTTTGATGGTTCTCTTGGGAGAGATGGAGCAAGTATTGGTATTTTGATTCGAAGTCCACATCATCAACAAAGTAATATCCCTTAGAATGTTATATTATGATCATACAAATTAGCTTTTCATTGCACTAACAACGAGGCGGAGTGCGAAGTACTGATCACAGGTTTAAAGATCTTGAAAAGGTTAGGTACACGAAAAAGTTCAGTGTATGGTGATTCAGAACTTGTGATCAAGAAAGTCAAAGGTGAATATCACGCTCATCATCCATGAACGAAAGAAATATAGAAATGTGGTTTTAGACATTCTTAAGACGTTTCCTGAATATGCACTTTCAGTTGTACAAGGGAGTCAAAATCTTATGGCAAATTCATTAACTACAACTATAAGTAATTTCAAAATCCCCATCTTTTCAAACAAGAAGTTTGAGATTCATGTGAAGCATCGGCCCTCTGTTCCTAAAAAGTTACGATATTGGCAAGTATTCTGGGATGAAAAACAGGTGATAACTTTCTTCAGAGTGAAGGAGAGTTTGAAAATTGTTCCATGGATGAAGTTTACGACGAGGATGATCAAGTCATTGAGGCAACCCAAGTTGATATATTGCAGCTAAAGGACAACAATATTCCAAAAGGTCTTGTACCTTTGCAAGACTTGTTTCATCAATATGATGTAGCAAGGAAGCCTACATTAGTACCAACTGATAAAGGTGTGGAAGATGTGAACATTGGAACAATAGAAAAACAAAAAAGGATCAAGTTGTCCAAAACATTGTCTCCCAAGGTAAAAGAGAAACACATTCATTTATTATCTGAATTTTCTGATGTTTTCGCTTGGGATTATGTAGACTTAAAGGAGTATGACAAGAAAATAATTCAACATACTATCCCGATTAAGCCCAATCAAAATCCATTCAGATAAAATCTAAGAAGGTTTAACCCAAGGCTATTGCCATCCATAGAGAAATAAGTTAACATAATTTACAAGGCGGGCATCATTGTTCCTATTAGATTTTCTAATTGGATATCAAATCTAGTCCCGACGAGAAAGAAGACCAGAGAAATTAGGCTCTACATAGACTTCATAAACTTGAACAAATTGTCTCTGAAAGATAATTATCCAAGATAAGTACAACATCATTGAGAAATCGGCCTTGGCTTTGGTAAAGGTGATCAAAGATTTCAGAGTTTACATTTTACATTCGCATACTCTTGCTTATGTGCCTAATGTAGTGATGAAAGAAGTTCTTGTGCAAAATGACCCGGAAGGTAGGAGAGGTAGATGGATAGAAGCATTATTAGAATATTATCTTGAGATCAAGCCTACCAATTTGATCAAGGGTCAAGGCTTAGCCAAACTCATGGCCGAATCAAACCTTCATGCTGTAAATATCAACCTTGTAGCAGCATTGTATGACAATCAAGAACAAGTGGATCTCATTCAGGTATCTGAAATATTTCTATCATTCCCACGATATTCTGATATTATTTATGTGCTTCAACATCTAAATCACCCTCCAGGCATGCCCAAGGCTAAGAGAAGGTCATTGAATTTGAAGGCTTCCAAATATTGTATCATGGACAATGCACTTTATTGGAAAGATCCTGCAGGTGTGTTGCTGAACTGTTTGATTGAAGATGAGTCTAAAGTGGTAATAAATGACTTCTACAAAGGAGATTGTGCGGGCCACTTATATTGGAATACCACGACCAACAAAGTACTGAGAGTGGGTTACTATTGGCCTACACTTTTTGTAGATATCTACAAAGCAGTAATGAGTTGTCATGAATGTCAAGTTTTCCAAGGTAAAATATAGCTTCTTCCTTTGCGTCTACAACCTATATCAGTTAATGCACCTTTTCAATAGTGTGGCCTAGATTTCATAGGTGAGATCAATCCATCATCATCTGCACAACACAAGTGGATATTGCTAGCTACAGACAAATTTACTAAGTGTATCGAAGCGATCGCAACCAGCAAAGCAACATATTCCATTTTCATTCAGTTTTTACAAACTAATGTCTTGTCCCATTTTGGTTGTCCTAATAAGATTATCACATACAACGCAGCAACATTCAAGTCCAAAAATATGAATGAGTTTTATGACAAATACAACATTAAGTTGGGGAATTCTACAACATACTATCTGCAAGGAAATGGTGTGGAAAAATCCTCCAATAAATCCTTAATCAACATCATCAAGAAAATGTTGGAGGTAAACAAAAAGAATTGGCACAAAAAGCTAATCAATGCATTATGGGCAGATTGGGTGAGCAGTAAAAAATCTCTTGGGCTTTCTCCTTTTCATATTGTGTATGGAGTAGATATTGTTTTTCCCTCATCATTAACATCACCAGTCATGAAATTGTTACAAGAAGCAGGAAGTGAAGAAAATGATATTCAGCATTGGATCAATCAAATGATTCACCTACAACAGACATAGGATGAGGTATTTCAAAACACCTCTAAGCTTCATGAGAGGATAAATAAAATCTATGATCGGAAAACAAAGGAATATGACTTCAAAATTGGAGATGTGATGCTTTGGTGGGATGCCAGAAATGAAGACAAGGGTAAGCATGGTAAATTTGAAAACCTATGGCAAGGCCCTTATCAAATTTCAACTTTCCAAGGACAAAATGATTTCTTGCTAGATGAGATGAATGGAGAACCATGCTTAGGAGGACCAATCAATGGTAGGCTCCTGAAGCAGCATCTTTTCTGAATTGTCCTGCTTTCATTGTACATATAGTTTAATTTTCTGCAAGTGTGAAGTCGAAGATCATTGGAGTTTGGAGCCCGAAATGAAGGCCATGGAGCTTCACTGATTTTCTGCCATTTTTAGTATTCATTCCTTAGTCATGTAAGTCAGTTTTGAGTCATTTTGAGTTATTTGAGTTGTTAGCATTTACTCATGCATTTAAGTTTAAGTTTTTGACCATATTGCCCATATGGTTAGGCACTTGGTCTACGGTGTTCTTGACACCTCCAAGGAGTTTCCATCCCTGAATAAGGCCGTCGTTAGAGTCAGAATTTTCATACTGCCATCAGTGATCAAAACACCTCTTTTATATCATATTAGTGTCCCATGTTGTAATTTTTTATCATTCCGCCTAGGTCCTCATGCAAAAATTTACTCACTGATGGTAGCCCAAGTCAAAATCCCACTCTCCCTCAAAAAATCGATATTTGTTGACCCACCTTCCTATGTCTTACTGAGCATACATTCATTTTAAGAGCTCATTTCATCATGTCTTATGTCAGTCAAGTCTAAATGAAGTCTCCTCACTCAAGGTTTTCATTAGGTCTCTAGGTTTCATTTTTTTCAAGGTCCAATAAAACACCATTTCACTACATAAGGCCAGCAAAAAGCATGAGAATGAAAGAAATAATATCTTTTTCATTCAAAAAGGATTTTCAAACATGTAACTATGGTTGCTAGAGCTCTAATTTGCATTCCAAAAGTAAAAGTTTTGTTTCAAATTGTAATTTTATTTCAAAAAGAGAGACGTAATAATTTTATTTATTTATGTAATTTTATGCTTATCATATGTAATAAGTCACTATTCCTAGCTGTTTACTAAAACTCTATTGCCAATATCATCCAAGAAAATTTTTAAAGTAAATATTGCCAAAACTTCAGCATCATCCTCCTGTAAAGGAAAAAGTCAGAACGGAAATTAGCAAAGAGGTCAAAAGGGTGAAATGAAACATTATAAAGTGGGTTTTAAATCTAAAAGATCAAATTAACTCAGCTATAACGGACTCCTTGGCTTCAAACTCATCCTCATTTTCCTCTTACCACTGATTGAGAAAACCCCAAGAAAACATTTTCATAACTTAGGGTGAAAATCAGCAGAAACGAGCAGGCGTTACGTGTTTTCTTCTGGCTCTATGCATTCTCTTCTGGCGCTATGCGTTTACCCAATGCTGAGCATTTCCTTAAGGCACTACACATTTCCTTAAGGCACATCATTCTTGCCTGAGGCACTGCGAAATATGCATTGGCACTGCGCGTTTGTCCAAGAAGGTGATAGTCACCTCCTCAACTCCTCCAAGGTGCATTCAACCTCCAAACAAGTAAGTAGCAGCTAAGGAATGTGTTTTTCTTCCTCCTCAAGTCACTCCCAAAGTGTTTTAAAGGTTTAATTGAATATTTGGTTTGATTCTATATCTAAACCCTAGATCTCCCCCAAAAAACTATATTTCACTCTCAATCTCATTTATACACTCCCCTACACCTTCCTTCCCTTTCCCTAAACCTTTTTATCCCAATACCATCTAACCCTTTGTCCCAAAACCCTAAGTCCTAGGTGACACAACTACCTAGGCACCCAAACCCCTATATTGTAAACAATTTCCCCCATCCCCAAAGCTATCATACTACTACCCTATATCCCCCTCCATTACATATATCCCTTCACCGATCATCTTCACATTTACCCTTCCCCATTTACTATTTCCAAAAAACTACATTCCCACTACCCCATACCTCCCTAGGGTTTGATATTTAACACTATGGTAGATCAAGAATACAAACCACACAATGATAAAATGGAAATAGATAGAGAAGAAATAGAGGTCAAGAATACTCACAAAGGAGGCTAGATACACAGATTTGATCCCATAGATCTAAGGGAACTCTTATAATCCCCCATGACTGTGACATACTTCAAATGGCTAGGGTGTTATGATTTTTGTGAGAAAGTTCAGGCAGTCCAACACCATTCTGAGTTGACTAGGCTCTTCATATATAAACTCCAAGACAATTAGGTCACTCTAGTAGGTATCACTTTTACTCTATCTACTGCCATTATATCAACTTCCACCGGGATCCCATATGCTGGGGAGAAATGGTTTAAACAAGGTGATTTGGAGAGGAATTATTATGAGCCTTACATGAAACCAAGGTACCAAAATGAAATAAGGGGCTATTTTCCTTTTTCACACCTCCTTAACAAATATTCCCCAATGATGAAGATTATTATGAAATATTTTTCATGTGAAGATAGATTTTCTAGGGTCTATTCTTATCATATCCAGCTTTTAATGCATTTCACTAGGGTAAAAATGCTCAATATACCCTACTATCTCTTCAAAGTTTTGAAAATATGGCCTACATTTCCAAAAAGAGGGAGTATAAAGATCAAATGAAGAGTCTCTTTCATCATTCCCTCATTAAAATTATAGTCCTTTATCATCTCAAGGAACTCAACATTTCTTGGAGCACCTTCATAGCTAATCCCATATTCACTCATTCATCTACTCAGAATGTTCAAAGAATCCCTTCATCATCTCATCCTTCCACCTCCATTCCTCCATCTAAACCCATAGATCATTCATCCTCATCTAATGAGTCAACCACACCATCACCTCCATCATCACCATTCCATGAGCATATTCATTTTCCTAACAGAGATCAATCCAAAGAGCAAGAGCACATTGAATAGGTTGAGTTCAGCAAACCTAAAGGGGCTGATTTGGGCACTTTGACACATACTTATCAAAGAAGACATAGGCAAGAGTTTTCCGCATAGATTTTGGGAGGGGCATTGCCTTCTTCATCAGAAAAGCAGGTACAGAAAGACAAGGAGAAGATGACAGAGACAAAGATCAAGCAGTAGGAGGAGGACCTCCATGAGACAGAACGAGATTTTCACTTAGTTGACCTGAGTGAGCATGATGACAGTGAAAGCACAAACATTGTCATCAAAGAAAATAATGCACTCATAGGGAGTTCCAGGTCAACTTGCAGAGGGAAAAATACATCATTTCATACTATGAGTAGGAAAACATGCAGTTTGAGACCAAACATGAGATCATGGAGATTCAACTCATCAAGGAAAAGAGGGAGGCTGAAAAGGCTAAGGCTTTACTTGATGAAGTATATGAATAATATAGTGACCATCTAGAGGAACAGGTGCCAAGAAGAAGGCCAAGGACCAGAGGCCTAAAAAAAGCATTAGAGCTAGAAAAACAGAAAGAGGTTGAACTAGCTAATGAGCTCACCCTAGATGAAAAATATGCCAAAATGGTCAATGAGAACCAAGAGCATTGGCTTGAGAGGGTGAACAACCATCTTGAAAACCTCCTAGATAAGGCCAAAAGGGACAATAACATTCAGAGAAAGATGGCAAAGTATTATTGCCAAAGAAACCAAATAGCAAGGGCAAAGCTCAAGGTTGTCAATGCAAGAGTTGAAGCCCTAATTCACTAAGGAGAGAAGAAGAAGCTTGATATACTTGTAGAGGATTCAATCCATGCCTAGAAAAATCAAATGTCAAATTATTGCCCAATTTTGAATGCTTTTGACTCATTTTCTGTAAAATTGTCTTTCTTGTCTTTTTTGAGGCAATTTCGTATCAGTTGTTTGTTCAAGAATTTTTGAGGCACTTTTTGGAGGAATAGAACCCACCAGTAGATTCAAAAATACCGAGACTTCCAAGAAAACCTTGTTTATAGCCCTGGAAAGCAAAACTGGTAGGTGAAAAAGGTAAAAAAAACTACCTAAAAATCATGTTTCTGCCTCATTTCTGGACCAGGCGCTGTGCGTTTGAGTAGTCTTTGGAGAATGGATTTTTGGGGGGTTAAATCAATCCCATTTATAAAACCAAGGGAATTTTTGGAAACTAGACAGGATAATATTTCCAATGATCTATCATGGGCTCAATTTGGACATCAGGAAGGCAAGTAAATGTCAACTTGAAGATGTCATTGTGTGTTTGACATTTGGCCCAATTTTTCACATTTTCTCTCCAAAATTTATTTTTAATTATGAAAAATCATTGTTTTACTGATGTAATTGATGTGGCTTATGTAATTATTATGTTTTTACTATTAGCTAGAGTAATTACATTAGGTAAATTCCCTCCATGACTTGTAATGAATCAGTTTTCTTAAGTTAGGGATGAGTCACTTTGACCACCCTACACTCTAGCTATCAGTTCATTGTTTGTTGTAACTACTCCTTGTTACACAACATTTTATCACTGTCCCTTTACTCCCCATTCCTTGATCCTGGAGGACCTCTACAGTGAATCCCACATGCTTTTCCTTCATGAAGAAGCTCCCATTGTGTCCCTTTTCATGAACAAATCATTTCCCTTTTGCACCATTTCCCCTGAAACTTCTATTTTCCCAGTTTACAAGACCGGTGCTAATGGCCTTTGTCTCCCTCGCACCATTGTGCAGAGATTAGCACTACTCCTCACACCGACTGGAGTGACTGAGCTGTGTTCTAGTCATTTTAGTCTTGTTATGGAATATTTTTTAAATCAGAGCCAAAGCTTCCAGCTCTAGAAGTTTTGTAACGGAAGTATGGTAAATGGTTTGGTTGGATGGGGTCAAGGACGATAGTTTGGGCTCCTTTCCCCTATAATTATGGAACTACCTAAAGGGATAAGTCCTTCTCCCATGAGAAGAGGATCTATCTCCCATCCATATTTCCTATATAAACCTCCCTTCTTCCCAAACACAAACTAGTTGCAGTCATAGTTTTTGGTTGAGTGTTGATGCTATTTTGGTTTGGAGTAGACAAGCAAGCTATTAATAGTTGTAGCTATCTAGTTGTGTGAGGGAGAAGTGTGTTTTGGTTTGGAGTGAAGCCTAAAGGGTAGAGCTTTAAAACTATTGTTGTTTGAAGCTATCATGGAATGCTAGCAAAAATGTGTGGGAACCTGGTCTTGTCAGAGGAAGACTACAACGTCAAGACAAATGGCTGTAATCTCTCTTTAATATTAATATATGAAACTATTGATTGATTTCCTACATGTTTTGTAATATTACATATTCATGGCTTAATGTTTCTTGACTTTTTAAGTAGGTTGAATTGCAATTTGTCTATTATTATGTTTGTTGTGTGTTGTTGTTTACTTGTTTCAGGAGCTTGAAGAAGGAAGTGAGAGATAGCTGGAGCGAGCAAGTGAGGACATCATCAAATAGGATAAGCGACCAAGAGGTAGGCCCTCTTGATTGATTATAACCAAAGGAAATCTTCCATAGAATGTATCTGTTGTGGCTAGACCCATTATCAGGCTAGAGGAATTCGTTCATATCCGCACTTATAATTTTACCTCACCACAAATTGGCGACTCCACTGGGGATCCTATTTCTTTTGTTTGTCTTGGATTTCATGATTTTGTGAGAACTTTTCTAGTTCCACTTTTACCCTTTGGTTTTGTTTCTTTTCTCCTACTTACTGGCTTGAATCTAAAATTCATAGTAGCAGATCTGGTCCCTGTTTAAAAAAAAATATTTTTCCGTAGCTACCTCAATCAGCGCGCTTAATCTGCTGACAGTCCTACTGACCAGCACAAGTTGCTAAGAAATAGTCGCACCAACTAGCTTCTGGTGCTTGTTGTCAATTAGGCACGCCGATGCCTGTAAGTGAAGATTAGTGCTTGACCCCAATCTTGGCCAGTGTGTTCTTCTCTTGCGGTTTTGTCCCCGTAAGATTTTTGGACAATTTTCTCCTTGATTAGAAAGCTACGTTTCATTTGGTTTTGTTTGCTTGTTGGCTTGTCATCTTTCTACTTGATTGATTTCGTCATTAAGTGGACAGTAACACTAGGGCATCTATTTGTTCGTCCATTCAGCAGTTTGTGAACTCACTAAGTCAGGATGTAGGTGTGATTACTCTTTGCATTTTGTTTTTGGTCCTTTTTACGACTTTGACCTCTTTTTGCACAAGTTTGAAAAGTTTTGTTTGTTTGCCTAAACATTTCTTTTCCAACATAGATTACATTGTTCATCTTGTGTTTGGTGAAGTTGGTGTTTCACTGATCTGAATGAACTTCTCTTTTCATGTTTTCATCTACTTGGAAAGCTTATTGTCTCGAAAACGTTTTCACTGAAATATTATATGTGAAAAGTTTGTTTCATTGTTTCATGAAAAAGTATGAAATTCTATCTTGTTGCATAGTTATGTTACGATAATTTGCACCTTTAAAAGACTAGAATTGCATCAAAATTTGAAAAAGGAAGAGAATTGTTGTTTTTGAAAGGACTAATAGATAAGTGATTGTCATGAAATTAGGAATTGGAATGCATTTTTCATTAGTTTATTGTTTGAAAAAGTAAGGTGGTGAAAGATCATTTCATTTTCATTTGCTTGAATATTTGCATTTGATTGAGTAGTTTCTACCCTATCTAGTGTAGGAACTTCATTGAATTGAAAGGGTCTTGTCTCATTTAGTTGCATTTGAGGTTTTTAAGTAGCATCGCTAAGACCTGAAAACTAAAACTTAACTCAAGATCAAATTTAAAATGAATTCAATTAACCTAAGGCACATTTGACATTAACGATCATATCTAGAAGGTGTAGGCTAGAGACGTGTTCCAGCGTCTTTAAACCTAACAGTTGTCGTTAGCTTCAGCATTAGATAGTGCTAGTACAGATTTGTTCTCCCCGTACCGTCGAGTATATAATAAGAGATCCCACTAGGTTGCAATCCTTTTATCCTCAGGAAGTTGAGTCAGCCACCTTGCAAATGTGATACACTGAACACAACATTCGAGGAGATTGCCTGCTCGTACTTCTTGGTTCACCAGGAGGTATTTTGCAGTTCATGGTTGCCTGGTAATATTGTTTACCTAGATCATCCAGAGCAGCCATTCGATCTTTTTGACTCATTAAACTTAAAAGATCATTCAACCACTTGTCCTTTCAAGCTCATTTCCAATCGAAATTGATAGAGTCATCTTTGTTTCTTTTGTGACTCTTAAAAAATGAAAGAGCATCAGTCTTTTATGCATCTTAATAATTGATTTCCCATGATCAAAAACACCCTATTAGTCTTTTTTAGACCAAATCGTGAGTTTCCTTAAAAGAGAATTTTAAATCCTTGAAGTTATTCTTTCCGTCGACTAAGACAAGGTCATCATGGCTAAACCATCTGGTTCACCCAATTCCTTTTCCTCTCCTTCATCTGAAAGATTGTCTAAGGAGTCGTTTTCCTAAGTTACCAGAGTCACTTGAGGACCAAAATGTTGAACTCACAATTGTTTTGAGTGTTCAACCATTGTCATCTCATCTTCTGCCTACTTTCAATACCGGGTCATCTGCTGATCCTGGCCCAGAATCTCTGGACAACCCCGTTCGAACTCTAGAGAACTCACCGAGCACTAACGGTTAGCATGGAATGGCTATTTACCCTCTGAACCCTCTATTTTATGGTGTTGAGATATCACTGCAGTTTCCTTGCAATCCATACGACCAGCCGGGTGTTCCTTTGGAACTATCCCCCAGTACTCATTCGGTCATTCATTGTCGTTCATTTTCAAACATGGAACTCGAAGGCAATGCTCCAATCATATCTCCAGATGAGTCTGAAGTTTCTACCCCACACATTGTTGAGGGGGAAGAATTACAATTGTAGTTTCCTCTCGAGGGTTTTCCTTTTTTAAAAGGTATTCCCACCATTTTTCCACCCAACTATGTGTCTTTGGCACACTTGGTTTCAAGTACACCTAGTACCTCATCACTTTGCCATAATCTTGTATGGGCGTTAGGCATCAAGCCTACGTCAGGTCCGTTCATTATGAACACGACTTCCCAACAGGTTGTTACTTCATTCCCGGTGCAACCCACAGTTCTGAATACTCTTGTATCATCAATCCTAGTTACCTGTCAGACACAACCGACAGTTTCAAAGATTGCCTTTGTCAGTTGCTCAATCCCACTAGTTAGTGGTCAGATTGTGCCACCGCTTGGGGGGTAGAACCTGAATGTTTCTATGGTGTCAGGTGCCACTAATGTGAGCAGATCACAAGCTCATGTGCTTAGTATAAACCAGCATTCTTCTGGTATTATTTATAACCCTACTAATCCTATTGGATCAAGCAATGTCCAGTACCGTTCAGAATCCCATTGGTCTGTCTGGATCGAGCAATGTTCAGTATCAGTAGTCCTATGGGGCTCAGGTCCAATACCAAAATCCTTACATTCCATATGGTTCTCAATGAATGGTTAATCAACCTTACACCCTCCAAACTAGGTAGTACATCCAGCCTGGCTACAACCAGATTCAAATCAGTAATTTCTTGGGCACTATTCAGGTACCCTTGCAATAGCAAGGATAGCCTCTACAACAACAAGGGAAGCCTTTTTTACTGTAAGGGAAACCTTTGTTGTAGCAAGGGCTCTCCGCGCAATAGCAAGGGCAAATTATCCCGCAGCAAGGTCACCTGCAACAACCACAAGGTGAATCCTTACAACAGTTGCAGCAAGCTACGTAGTAGTAGATGCAATATGCTCCACACACCTCTCAACCCATGTCCTTACAAGGCCAACCTCTACAGACCCAGGGACAAATTTTGCAACCCCAAGGTCAACCCTTGCAGCAACATAACTAACCATGGTAGCATCAACCCTTGTATACATATCAACAAGTTCAACCCTTACATGGGAAGGTTCAAGGTCAAGTCTTGTAGCAGCAAGCCTAAAATCCTCATGTCCTAGGTCAACAGATTCATAATCTTACTGGCCAAGGGAATCAAGTACAAAATCCCTACGTCCAAGGGCAACAAGTGTATCAACCTTATTCCCAAGGACTGTAGGTCCAGAATCCTCTTGTTCAGGGACAACAGGTTCATCAGCCGTATGTTCAAGGACAACATGTCCCATATCCATATGTCCAAGGTCAACAAGCTCAACAACCGTTTAACTTGTACGTTTCTTATCAACAACCTATGCCTAGATACTTTCAAGGTATTCAAGGTCAAAATACTCCCTATGGTCAAGGTAATATGCAATGGGGGCAGCCTCATATGCCATATGGTCAAAATCCCCCACTGTGGGGCCAAAATTGTTACCAGCAAGGATGGGCTCCTCCCTATGGGCCCGCTTATCAACCCCCTATGCATTTTAACACCCAATTACCTTTCTTGGCTACACTCGAGTTGCCAGATGTATCGCGCCTTACCAATGATCCGATCCTTTATTCCCCGTACTGGCCTCCGGTGTCGTCCAAGATACCAAGTGATTGCCCAAAGTTCAATGGAAAAGCCAAAGAAGATCCTCAGGCCCATGTGATGACATATCACCTCTGGTGCTCATCGAACTCGTATGTGGATGATTCCATTCGTCTTCATCTTTTCCAACAAACCCTCATAGGTGCTGCAGCGAAATGATACATCGAGCTACCTCCAAGTACTTACCATGAATTTAACTCTTTAGCCATGGATTTCCTCATGCATTTTCAATTATCGGTTCACTATGAAACTTGCACCTATTTGCTCACATCGCTTAAGAAATATACTGTGACACACATCTCTGATCACATCCATGAATGGATACATAGGCATTGCCTGATCAAATTCAAGATTTCTTATTAGTTGCTCACTGAATGGTTTACCAAATCATTCATAGCCCCAATTTCTCATGATATAGCTATGGGTGGATGTATCACTGAAGAGCAGGCCATCGCTCATTCCTAGTACTTGGATCTGGTTTACTCTCAGTCTGGCACTTTATACGAGTTATTACCTAATGCTCCATGGCCATAATCTGATTCCGCAGCATCAAAGTCACTAGTTGTTCCTCTTGTTGATGGAGTTATTGGTTCAATGTCCTAGACCCCTGCTAAAACTTCTTCCAAACAGAAGTCGGCCTCGGATGCTGCTCCTAATATTTCATCTTAGAATCCACCTAGCCTTAGTAAAACCTCAGAGGTCCATGCTATCCAGTCTACTACAGTGGACAAATCCTTGAAAGGAAAAAAGAAAGGCAAAGGAAAAGCTAAATCTGATGCCCCGAAACAGGGCCCTCCCAAATCATCTACTGGCGAATCTTCGCAATGGAAACCTAAGTATCCCTTCCTTATTTGTGAGGAATATCACTATACTAAGCATTATCCTCGATGATCCGAAGTTAGTCGCCTACTCAAAGGGACTCCTACTATCCTCAAAGAGTCGTTTCCATATCAACAAACCCAAATGGTAGACCAGCCCCAATCTGCTTCCTCGAGATCTCAAGTGTTCATAATGAGCACACCTATTAATGTGGCTACCTAATCGAAAGACTATCAAACTCCAACTCCAGAAACTGGGAAAGAGAAAGAAGCTGCACCTTCTTCTTCTACCTCGAGTTCTGGCCCTCTACAAATTGAGCGCCCTAACCTTGATTCCGCTACGTGGCCACCCTATTGAGGTGTACTATGGAAATCCTCGTATAATCCTAACGCTCGAGATGATTAGCACTATAATATTGTTGAGGATTTGGATCAGGCGCCATCAGCCATGTCGTCTCTCGAGGTGCTCCAAAGCTGCCCATCGCAACGGAAATATTTGTTGTCAACTATCAAGGCATTGATCCCACCAATTCCAATTTGATATGTTTTGATCCATAGAACCATGTTCCACGACTCCCTCATCAGATTTCCTTTCTTATTCAAGTAATCATCAATGAGAAGACCATCCACCGCATTTTCATTGATGGAGGTGCTTCCACCTACATCATGTCAACTGCATGTTGGAAGGCTATTGGTTCCCCTACACTGAACCAATCTTCAAACACTTTGGAAGCTTTCGATGGGCATGATTCACGACCCTTCAATGTCTTACCTAACCTTGCCATCACCCTGGAAGGCAAGACAGTGCAAGTTGAAGCAGAATTTATTGATGCCAATCTCAATTATAATCTTCTACTCGACCGAAGTTGGACTCATGCCATCCATGTTGTGGCCTCATCTTTGTTTCGTGTGATCCATTTCCCCATCAAGGGAAAATTGTCACCATCAATCAACTACCTTTCTTTGCCTCTTCCTCCTCGAATGACAATGTTCCATACGTCGAGCACTCTGGTGCTCCCTATGAGAGTGTGGGGGCAGGTCTCTTCAAATATTTTGCCTTAATGGGAATTTTTCCACTCCAACCTCCTCATGTTGCCTCTGTCAACATGATCTCGGTCAAATCTGATCCCTGGTTCATACCTGCACCAGATCTTGTTGATACTTGGGGGCGTGTTATCCCACTTAGTCTGGTCGAAGTCAATTACGTGGAAATTGTTTCAGCTTCGAACTCTGCATCCTCTGATTCTCATATGTCAAAGACCTCTCTCAATATGTACTCTCAATCCCCTTGGCTTGGCACTTTGGATTCATCTGATCCCTTAGCCGAGACCTTCCTGACTAATGAAGGTATCATGGAAATCATGTCTCTCAAGGATCCACCATGGATCGATACTCATCATCATTTCTCATTCCTGCCTTGCCCGGTGGTCATGTCTACCGTTTTCGAAGAGTCCTCTTCTCCATTGCCTATTGACGTGTCAGTTTATCTTGACATGGTAAAGATCTTTCAACTAAGAGCACCTTTATCCCTTCATGGATTCATTATTTTTTACCCTCCCGCGAGCTTTCCCCGATTGTCCTCTGACTCATAACCCTCCCTCGCCCAAGGGGCATGGGGGAAAACCCTTATATGAGTTCTACTATTATTTGGCCGAGTTAATGTTTACTTTTCATGGCAGCGGTAAAACTCTGGTGTTCATCTGTGTTGATTGATTATCTGAGTCCCAACATGGACTCTCTCAAAAAGTACTATGCCTAGGTCATCTTGCATGGTTACTTATCTACATTAGTGTGTGATTCATTTTTGTACAACGTGTTTTTATGTGATAATTTTCAAATAGCTTTCTTGTTTACTATGCTTTTCTTGCTTTGCAAATGTCTACAACTCCTCACGTTGGTTTCATTGATGGTGCTTGCCGTAGTACTCGGAACTTCTCATCCACGGCTTGGGCTATTTATGACCCTAATGATGAGTTGGTTGACCTTCAAGGTATCTGCCTAGGTCACACAACCAACAACATTGCTAAATACAGTGCGGTCACCGAACTATTGTCAAAAGCCATCGCTCTGGGCATTAGAGAATTGGTTGTCAACCTGGATTCACAGCTTGTTGTCCTTCAACTCAACGGGAAATATTTTGTCAAGAACCCTCAAATATTGAGAATGGATCTCAGTATCCATCTATTGGAAAGGCATTTTTATTATATTACATATCATCATATTCCTAGATGCATGAATACATTGACAAATGCATTAGCTAAATACGTGTTGAATAGACATTTACGAAACATGTAAAAGATAAGGCAAACCATTTGTACCATAATAGACAGGAAAATATAGCATATATATATATATATATATGGTGAGAATTTTTGATACATCAGAACCCCAAAAAATAATATGTGTGTCTAAAATAACATCAGCGGATCGTAGGCCTCATACATTTGTGGCACGCAGGCCACAAAAAATATGTAAATGTTGGACCTGAGAACTAATCAGCATGGTGATTGTGGTAGCACAAGACGTCTCATGCAACATGGCTCAAGAATCGGTGGATCAGATCTGAGACTCTCATAGTGTGTCTCTGGTACCAACGGGGAATGTCTCCTATCTAAGCGTCCTCTGGGATACCATGAGTTAACCCCTCAAGGTTCCTCACGATCTCCTCCTCGTTGTGTTGGAAATAATACTAAGAGGGGGGTGAATCAGTATTATCAGATCAATAATTTTATTTCCCAAACACATTTGTATACGCTACTTCAGCTAAGTGAACTAGCGTGTACACGCGGCTGTACTTAAATCAACCAGTGTATATGTAGAGAACTTTTGATTTAGAAAATTTATCATGCACTGAACTTTAACCAGTATATCAGAGATTTATTAGACAGTGCAGTAAAATCATAATAAAGCATCATACATAAGCAACATAAATGAACACCAAGATATAAGGTGGAAACCCAATGTGGGTAAACACCACCTGCTGTTGTCGTCTCTGTCTTCTTTTAATAATAAGAAAATATGTTTACAATCTTGTACTGGTGCAGACTCATACCAGTATGCAGGCTTCTACCTGTAGAAGGTTACAACCTTCTCTCATTCTCTATCTTCTACTAGAAGGGAGCTACAACCCCCTAGCTCTTGTACTAGCCTATATGTTTACTAGTACGTAGGCGGTGACCTACAGAAGGCTATGACCTTCTTTCTTCCTCCAAGGACCACGTTTCATAAATTTTCAGACTAGATCCATCAACAACATCATAACTGCAATACAATCACTAAATACATCTGCATCAACCAATCATTGAAACTCAATCATCACTTTCTGAATCAACCACAACTGAATCAATCAATCACTTTGACAACCCATCGTCACTGTAGCAAATCACAATCAATCTGATCATTCAAAATACTGTCACTAGAATGCAATCACCAGAATCCAAAGCAGAACCCAGAACTCTGCAACAGCAAATAGAAATAGCTGAAACATACTTCATAAGGTATACGCTACTGCCATGTGTCGAACTAGCATGTATATGCGCTTTTATCAAATCCAACCAATGTACACATCTGCAAATATTAATTCATAATTTTGTAGCTATTTTGGACTTTAGTTATACCCAGATCATAATATTTACAGAATAACACATGCGTCAGTATTCAGATCTATACTATACATGATCAAACCACATAATGATAATTCATTTCAAGCATTAATATCCCAATCCATCATTAGATCTCATTCCTCATCAACTGCTAAGGTTCATCCTTGGTTCAGATCAAACACAACACCATAAGCCAATAACCTACATAGTAGATCTCATACTTCATCAGATAATTGATACTTGCACCCTTGGCCTAATGATCTTCTCCTCCTTATATAATTTTAGGTCTTTCTTAATACCATGGACCAAAACCACTTAGGACCAATACCTTGGACCAAATACCTAGGGTCAATACCTTGAACCAAATACCTTGGACCAATACCTTGGATCAAAATACCTTGGACCAAATGCCTTGAACCAAAAACTTAGTTTTCCAAGATATACATGTTTTTCCTTCTATGAAAGTGCATGTGTACATATACACTACTTGTGTTCAGTGAACCTACATGTATATGCAGCTTGGTCAAGGTGAACCTACATATACCTCTCTTTCTTCATTCTTTGTAGTCTGATCTGTAATTCTTTGTTATTGACATGTTGTATTGTGATCTTTTATCTGAGTGAGTTTCCATCAATTACAACACTTGTATCATAATGCCAACAATCTCCCGCTTTGGACTTGATGGCAACAACAACACCAAGTCACTCTCCCCCTTTGATATCAACGGAAAAGGGTGGACCAAGATAATTTCTCCCTCTGACATACATTATGCTGGTCATGCTCCCCCTGAGTACATATTGAATTCCCTGATTGGTCTCCCCTTTTGTACATGCTGAGATGCACTGAAACCATCCATGCTCTTCCTAAGCATAAGCAGAATCTGCAAAAAAATATTTTCTAAAAGAATAGCATGACTCTATAACTCAACTATGTGAGTATTAACTTCCTATCACCAATGACTCATACATATATCCATCTCCCAACCAAGTGGGGATATACCAATTGTTTATAAATAACAAAAATAAGAAATATTACATCATCCATCCCATGTAAAGTGGGGATACAAATTACATCATTTGTCCAAGAGGACTCATTCAAGACATATCACACCCTAGACTTTTACATGACTTGAGCAACAAATGGTAGAAATATCTGAAGCCATAGCTGGACTCAACAACCATAATGCCAACAATTTTGAATGTACGTGAAAGCAAATTCTACCCCTAAACATGTGCTACATGTGCATTGTTAACAGGTCAATGATCAAGGCATCTTTTTCAATCAGATAAAATTAATGAACATAGCATATAGACATTAATCATTAGTATCCATCATAGCACCCATATCAGAACCCGCCCCACTATTTTTTCTTGTCTGAAACACATATACGCTCCTTGACCCACAAAAACTCGTGTGTGTATGCAACTATACTTCATGAAACCTGTGTATAATAACCTTTCTCTGAAAAATGGATTTAACAACAGAGTGATGCAGCAACTACTTCCAGCTTTTGTCTAAGATATTCAAATGTCTCTCTGGGCAGTGGCTTAGTGAATATATATTAGCAACCTATTCTTTGGAGGGAACGTACTCCAATTTGACCTTTTGTTCAAGCACTTGTTCACATAGAAAATGGTATTTGATGGGTATGTGCTTCGTCGTGGAGTGCATGACTGAATTCTTTGAAATACTAATGGCACTTGTATTATCACATAGAATGGAGATGGGTGGAGTACATGTGATCTGAATGTCTTGCAAGGTTTGCATCATCCAAAGTAGTTGTGTGCATCAAGATGCAACAGCCACATATTTTGCTTCAGCTGTAGATAACACAATTGAACTTTGTTTCTTGCTGAACAACGATACTAACCTAGAACCCATGTAGAGTGCACCACCACTAGTGCTTTTTCTGTCATCAACACTTCCTACCCAATCTGCATCTGTATATTCATGAAGAGTGAGATTTGTATCTCTAGGATACCATAAACCAAAGTTCTGTGTTCCTTGAAGATATTTGAAAATTCTTTTGACCACCTGAAGGTGTGATTCCTTTGGATTTCCTTGGAATCTTCCAACTATTCCTACTGCATGCATGATGTCAGAACAGGTAACTGTTAGATAAAGCAGACTTCCAATCATGGATCTGTAATTTGGTTGATGTACTGCTACTGATTCATCATTTGAGCTGAGATTACATCCTGTTACCATTGGGGTACATACAGGTTTAGAATCTTCCATGTTGTACCTTTTCAAGATATGTTTGAGATATTTGGTTTGTGAAAGAAAAATACCATCTTTATTTTGTTGAACTTGTAGACCAAGAAAATAGGTAAGTTCACCAAGCAAGGACATTTCAAATTCTTGTTGCATTATTGAAGCAAAATTCTGACTCATGGATTCTTCATTGCTACCAAAAATGATATCATCAACATAAACAACAATAATTATCAATTTATCAGTGTCAATCTTTGTATATAGATTGCTATCTGCTGAACCTTTTGAAAAACCTTGTTGGTGTAGATATTTGTCAAGGCGGTAATACCAGGCCCTTGGAGCTTGTTTTAGGCCACAGAGAGCCTTTTTGAGTCTGCATACATGTTTTGCATCATTTCAAAGAATGAATCCTTCTGGTTGTTTAATATAAACTTCCTCTTCTAAATCTCCATTAAGGAAAGAAGATTTTACATCCATTTGGCATACTTTGAATTTTTGAAAGCTAGAAAAAGAAAGAAACATCCTTATGACTTCAAGTCTAGAAACGGGTGCAAAAGTTTCTTCAAAATCTATACCTTCTTGTTGAACAAACCCTTTACAAACAAATCTGGCCTTGTTTCTAATGACTTCTCCATTTTCATTCAGCTTGTTTTTGAATATCCATTTAGTTCCTTTAATATTTTTATCATGAGGTCTAGGAACTAATTCCCAAGTATTATTCTTTTCAATTTGCTCAAGTTATTCATTCATGGCCTTCCCCCAACATTCATCTTTGCATGCTTCATTTACATTTTGAGGTTTTGTGGAGGATAGTAATGCTAGATAGCTTGAGGTTTCTGTAATAGTTCTTCTTGTCTATACACCTACCTCTTTTTCCCCTAAAATTTGAGTTTTTGGATGATTTTTCTGAACATATCAGGACAGAGTCTTTTCTTCTACTGCTATCTCTTCTTCAAGTGCTTCATTGGTTTCTTCTTCAATATCATTGTGATTTGATGTGGGAAAATACTCCCCATCTTCTTCATTGTCGCAATCCTCTGTTTTTGTCTGTTTTGGACTTTTGCATGCTTCATCAACTACAACATCAATACTTTCAATAATTTTCCCAAGTCTTTTATTATAACATTTATACCATTTACTTCGGGAAGAGTAACCAAGAAGAATACCTTCATCTGCTCTGGGCTCAAACTTACCAAGTTTTTCATCAGTCCTTTTGATATAACATTTTCTTCCAAAAACTTTAAAGTATTTTACACTAGGAGTCTTACCATACCAAAGTTCATGTGGAGTTTGAGTGCTATTTACTCGAACATTTACTTGGTTTAGAATAGTTAGAGCAGCACATGCAGCTTCACCCCAGAAGGTTGCAAGCGTTCCAGATTCATCTAGCATAGCTCGAGCCATTTGTTGAATAGTTTTGTTCATTCTTTCTACCACTCCATTTTGCTGAGGAGTCCTTGCGGTGGAGAATTGCATTTTTATTCCATGTTGTTCACAAAAGTCAAAGAATCCATCCGAGGTAAATTCCCCTCCTCGATCAGATCTGAGACTTTTGATTTTTCGATCTGATTGATTTTCAACCAAAGCTTTAAAGGCTTGGATTTTTTCAAATGCTTCATCTTTATGCTTTAGCAGACCTATCCAACACATTCTAGAAAAATCATCAATGGACAAAATAAATTATTCTTCTCCACGAGGTGACTTTTTCCTTGATGGTCCACATAAATCAATATGGACAAGTTCAAGAGGCTTACTAGATGACCCTTCTTTTTCAAGGAATTGAGCTCTAGTTTGCTTATTGATTTGACATGGTTTGCATATTTTATTTTCAGGGATGATGATATCTATAAGATCATGAACAACCTTGAATCTGCATGCTTTTCTTATTTGAGAAAATCTTAGATGTCCCAATCTTCTATGCCACAGCCAGTTTTCATCATTTTTGCTTAGATAGCACTGTTGTTGTCCTCCCTTGAGTATGTATAAGTTGTTTGGATTTCTTGTACCTTTGATCATGGTCTCCCCTATATCAAGCTCACGAACAACAAATCCGTTTGATCGAAACACCACTTCATTTCCTTGATCACACATTTGACTGACAGTCAACAGGTTATGATTTAAACCATCTACATACATAACATTTCCAGCTTTAACCTTTTTCTTTCAAGAAAATAGATCCTTTACCTTTTATGACAACAGGAGTGTCATTTCCAAATGAGACATTATTTTCCTTTTCTAAGGCATTATATGAGTGAAGTTTTTCTTTGTCACCTATCATGTGTTTTGAGCATCCACTGTTGATGTACCACTGATTTTCTTGTCCTTCTGCATACAAGGCTATACCACATCTTTCTGTTTGAGATTATTTCCTTCTCCATATCTTGGGATTTAATGGAGTTTGCTCCTTTTGAGATGTTTGCCGAAATTTGCTCCTGCAGTCAGATTCTTCATGACCAAAGTTGTTACAGATTGAGCATTCTATTTCATTTTCAAGAAGAGAAAAGTTTTATAGGAACTTTTCTTCACCCCTGTTACATTCCTTTGATTTCATGATTCTCTAGTCATGATGGTTTTATAAGAAACACATTGAGCAACTTTGTATCCAAAATTATGACATGAAAAGTATTGCCCATTAAAGAAGTTCCTGCGACTATCGAATCTATTGACTTGGTGATTGTAGTTTCTATTGATATTCATCTTTGGAGCAAATTGAGTATAATTTACCTAAGGTTGGGTGTGGCTTCTATTCATCCTTGGAATAAATTGAGTCTGATTTACCTAGTGATCTGCGTTATACCTTTGTTGACGATTGTCATACTGTTCACTGGTCTTTGATGCATCAAGATAGCTTTTAGTGGAAGTTGATGACTTCTGTGATTGAGATGCGTCTTTATTATATCCAAGACCTATATTTATCATAGAACGATGCACTTTGATAATTTCATTTAAGGTTTCTAATCCTTTAGCAAATCTAAGATTGAGAGATTTCATTTTCTCAAGATCTTTTCTTAGACCCACAATTTCACATTCTAGTTTTTCATTGTGTTTTTCTTTTTCAGCAAGTTGGTATGTCAAGGTATCTATAATCATATTCTTTTCTTATAAACATATTTTGAGTTTAGATATTTCTTCATGAAGGTCATCTTCTTCTAAAGCATCCCAAAAATTATCATTGTCATAAGCCATTAGAAGTCTATAGTCATTATTATTTTCATCTTCATCACTATTTGATAAACCATCGCTATCTTCATAAGTATAGTAACTCCTTTTATTTACAAAATTTTTTCTATTCCATTTTGCATATTGCTTCCCTTTTTCATATTTATCTTTATGAGGACATTTGGCAGCATAATGACCGACTCTGCCATAGGCTAAGCATTTGAAGCGTAACTTACCTCTAAATCTTCTGGAACCCCGTTGAAGCTTCTTGACAAAGTTTACCTCATATTATTCTTTTGAAATATGTAATGATTCATTGTGTTCTTCCTTTCCTTTTGCTGAAGCTTTAAATGCGGCTTCTCTCATATCTGATGGACCTCCTTTTCTCATCTCAAAGGCAGTTAAGATTCTGTGAAGCCGTGTCATAGTGATAGTTTGCAGATCCTGTTTTTCTTCTATGGCAGACACCTTTGATTCAAATTTAGCAGACAAGGATCTCAAAACTTTCTCAACTAAGGTAACTTCCTTTATATCTTCACCTAGATTCCTCATACAATTAACAACCTCATCTATACATAAGAGTAACTAGCTATACTTTCATCACTGTGCATCTTAAGAGTTTCATACTGAATTTCGAGAGTGAAGTTTAGCACATTTTACCCGAGAGTCTCCTTCATAGTTCAGAATGATTTTGTCCCATATTTCTTTGGCTGATTTGAGCTACATGACTTTGACAAACTCTGATTATGATAGACTTCCCAATAAAGTATTGATAGCCTTGGCATTGGTTTCATATTGCTTTTTACCTGCCGTATCTATAGGAATTGTTGTTGGAAATGTATATCCTCCTTCCACAATTTCCTAGACACCCATTCCAAGTGATTGTAGATAGGTTGTGGTTCTTATTTTCTAATAAACAAAGCTACTCCCATCAAATATTGGCAGTCTGATGGATCACACACTTTCTTGATTACTCATGATGATGGATCTCCCTTCAAGCAATCAAGCTTCCTCTGAAGGACCTGCTCTGATACCAATTGTTGGAAATAATACTGAGAGGGGGGGTGAATCAGTATTATCAGATCAATAATTTTATTTCCCAAACACATTTGTATACACTACTTCAACTAAGTCAACTAGCGTGTACACGTGACTGTACTTAAAGCAACCAGCGTATATGCAAAGAACTTTTAATTTAGCCAATTTAGCATGCATTGAACTTTAACCAGTATATTAGAGATTTATTAGACAATGCAATACAAGAAAAATAAAGCATCACACATAAGCAACACATATGAACACCAAGATATAAGGTGGAAACCCAATGTGGGTAAAACCCACCTACTGTTGTCGTCTCTATCTTCTTTTAATAATAAGAAAATATGTTTACAATATTGTACTGGTGCAGATTCATACTAGTACACAGGCTTCTACCTGCAGAAGGTTACAACGTTCTCTCATTCTCCAGCTTCTATTGGAAGGGAGCTACAACCCTCTAGCTCTTGTACTAGCTGATATGTTTACTAGTACGTAGGCAGAGACCTACAGAAGGCTACGACCTTCTTTCTTCCTCCAAGGACCACGTTTCATAAATTTTCAAACTGGATCCATCAAAAACATCATAAATGCAATACAATTATCAAATACATCTGCATCAACTAATCATTGAAACTCAATCATCACTTTCTCAATCAACCACAACTAAATCAATTAATCACTTTGACAACCCATCGTCACTGTAGCAAATCACAATCAATCTGATCATTCAGAATATTGTCACCAGAATACAGTCACCAGAATCCAAAGCAAAAATCTGCAACAGCAAATAGAAACAACTGAAACATACTTCATAAGGTATATGCTATTTCCATGTGTCTAACTAGCGTATATACGCACTTTTATCAAAGCCAACCAGCGTACACATCTGCAAATATTAATTCATAATTCTGTAGCTATTTCGGACTTCGGTTATACCCATATCATAATATTTACAAAATAACACATGTGTTAGTATTCAGATCTAGTCTATACATGATCAAACCACGTAATGATAATTCATTTCAAGCCTTAAGATCTTGATCCATCATTATATCTTATCCCTCATCAACCGTTAAGGTTCATCCATGGTTCAGATCAAACACAACACCATAAGCCAATAACCTGCATACTAGATCTCACACTTCATCAGATGTTCGATATTTGCACCCTTGGCCTAATGATCTTCTCCTCCTTATATAGTTTTAGGCCTTTCTCAATACCATGGACCAAAACCACTTAGGACCAATGCCTTGGACCAAATACCTAGGGTCAATACCTCGGACCAAATACCTTGGATCAAAATACCTTGGACCAAATACCTCGAACCAAAAAACTTAGTTTTCCAAGATATAAGTGGTTTTCCTTCTATGAAAGTGCGTGTGTACATATATGCTACTTGTGTTTAGCGAACCTGCGTGTATACACAGCTTGGTCAATGTGAACCTACGTATAGCTCTCTTTCTTCATTCTTTGTAGTATGATCTGTAATTTTTTGTTGTTGACATGTTGTACTGTGATCTTTCATCTGAGTGAGTTGCCATCAAGGACAACACCTGTATCATAATGCAAACACGTTGTTGCTCCTTTCCCGATAAGGGGTGATAGCATTGGTAGGGCAGGGGATGTGCTTGGCTATCGGGGACATCCCAGCTGGCCACTCTGGTCCAACATCTGCATTAACAAGAGAAATTTTATAAGCACATATATACCAAAAATAATTAAAAATATCAAAATTAAAAATTTCATATTTTTAGCTTCGTCATCGAAGTCCTCTCCATCTGGTAAGGGCATGTCTGGATCTCCACAGAAATCAGTGTCGCTTATGGCCAGTCCTCCACGATGATCTTTTGTCATCGCAACCATGAAAATAATGCAGGTCGATATGACATATGTTGGCCCCTAGTGATCCTAGGCATCAAACGACTCCAGTGGGCCATCCGTAGATCACGTGGCATAGGAGGATCTGCCTTAGTCAGCTGATACTAGAACAATGGTACTCATTCTAGGAAGAAGGTCAAAAGCACAGATCTAAAGCAAAATTGCTTCAGATTCCCCGCCTTGGATTTGGACAACTGGTGCTTGATGTTCATCTTTATGGCCTGTGCCTAATTGAAGATCGTAAGACTTGTGCAGTCAATAGCATAAAGGAACTTCGACTTGTTAGTCTCATGTTCCGCCTGGGACCCCACCACTCTATTGTTAGTCAACAAAAGCACCCTCAGTGTTAGATCCTGCACACTAGAAATCTCTATCTTCCCAATCTTGGATTTCAGGGCCTCAGGGTAGTGCTCGGCAAACAAGGAAGATATGCTTGCCCCAATTAGATGTGACCCATAAAAGTTCACCGGATCACCTCTGCGAGAGAGTCCAATGATAAAGTAAATATCTGAAGTTTCCAACTCCATCTCCTGGTCGCCAATGAAAAAAGTCTCCCGATCAATGTCCCAAAGGCTAATCAGGTATTGAAGCAACTCGGGCTGGGCCCGCATCCCTGGCGTAAGGAATAATTTGAGGAGCTCACAAGCCCTCAAAGCCTCCATGAAATTTGGGTCATTCATTTCCTGGATGTCAACACCTTCATGTTCTTGTTCTTTCCAATCCACCATTTCCAGTGATTCTCTCCTGCAAAAGCAATTAATTTTAGTCAATAATCATCCTTGGCACATAAAATTCAAGTTTAAATAGTCATTTTTTGAGAAAATAGGGTTTTACCCTATCCACGGCGTTGGTGCACCTATTTTAAAAATAGTTGTGCCGATCAGTGTGGATTGCTTTGTTAATCACCCTCAGTCGGCATGATTTCGTGCCCAGAAATCACGCCGACCAAAGGCGAAAAATATTTTCAAAAAACTCCTTAAAAATCTAAAAAAATGGCTAAAAGCATAAATGAATAGCATGAAAACAGACCTCAGGGCTTCAATTGTTACCTGGAACTGGAAGCTCATCGATTTACCTCCCGGATCTCCCACAATCTGCTCCAGAACAATTAGGGCAAAAGTGGGTAAAACTCTTCACAGCAAAGGTAAAATGGTAAATGGTAAAAATATATTTACTTTCCCCTTTTTATTCATTTTTTCATGAAAATATCAGGTTTTGTAAATATTTTGACCTATTTTGCCTCAAGGACTCGATAATATACTTTACCTTACTTGTGCAATGACAGGTGATGGATGTTCGACGATGATGATGAGTCACATTTCAGCTCTTTTCTCTACTCGTTAAACTCATATGAAAAGATTGCCGAGTATTTTTTTCCCTTTCTGACTCTTTAAAGAGAATAAAAATGGGGGGGTCTACTTTCAGCTCTTTTTCAACCCTTTAAAAGCGAAAAGATGGTCAAGCCCTTGTCGTTTCAAATTTGTTAACGGATGCCAAACGTGCCCAATATAAGTTACCCCTTTTTCGGGCTGGGAGGCACTAGTTACGAAAAAGGTATTCCTTAACTGAAATGGTCAAGCGGTTCTCTCAAGTATTGTTTTCTACCTTTTCGGGCTCGAGAGACACAAATGTACAAAAAGGAACCATGTGGAGTTTTCTTTTACGTGTCTTTTTAAAACTCTCTAAACATGAAAAAGATATCGAGTTACACCTTTTTCGGACACGTTAAACTATTAAACAACATTGGATTCATCACCATGACAGACATGAGCTTCTCCTTCCTAGGGCTCGTTAAACTTATGAGGTCAGATTCGTTCGAAGGATGAACTTACAGTGAAAGCATATTTTATCCCCTTCAAGCTTGCGATTAACAAATAATTTGGGTACTTTCCAGGAATGGTTGGGGAAAATTTGGAAATCTATCAGTCATGTCAGCATCTCACTCTTGAACATGAAACTTTTTGCTTTGTGTCAGGTTGGGACATCCTCCTTTGTACCGTTCACCTTCCTAGGTTTGGGCCATTCATTTTTGCCTTCCATCTAATCTCTTCCACGTCATCTGACCACTGATCCCATGGATCCAAAAGTTACCAAAGTTCTAGTGGTGTAGCTGATATGTTCAAGAGTTGTCATTGTATAGTTACACTTACCTCTAATTCTCTGTATCATCCAAAATAATTTTTCATCTTCTCGTCTCGCGTCGATGATGTGGGATTCATTATGGCCCTCATTTAACATGATCACTTTCCGTCGACTTCGACTCATTATCCGGGAATTTGACCAAGAGACTCCCCTCCACTACCTTATAGCTTGCATGCCCTAATAGCAAGTTATTCGCACTCAATGACAAGCTCACATCATTAGCTTTCAATCGAGTGATTTCACAGGTGTTCGACTTCAGTTCCACTATTCACATTCCATGAATTGTGTTGATAGTACCTTGAGGACCACTGTCATTATTGGTGGTTTCTCTCGCACTTGACTAGTAATCAAGCAACTTTCTAGCATGTTCGACATCAACACATCTATTCACATGCTAGGATATGTACTTTGATCGGGTCGTGTTGGAGCGCAAGGCCCTGGACTCAGATCACAAAAGTTTAGGTTGTGAAGTGGTGTGACATGGTTATGATGATATGCATGTCTCTTTCAGATGGTTGGCTGCAACTAGACCATGAGTTATCATATGTGATCCTTCTCATTATTGGATGGCTGCAACCATACCTTGGTTTCGTTATGATCCTCTTTGACGGATGGTTGCACCCATACCTAGATCCATTTATATGATCATTCTCTAGATGGTTGCACCCATGCCATGATTCATGTATCATTTGATAGAGATCTCAGTTTATGTATATGTATCTATATTTTCTTGTAGGTTTTCCGATGGTAGGCTAGTTCCCCACACTGATTTATAAAGCATTTCATCCCTCACTCCATCTAGGCCTTCACGCTTTAGGGGGCATCTGTTACACAAAATTTTGTCACTGTCCCTATAATCCCCATTCCTTGATCCTGGAGGACCTCTACATTGAACCCTGCATGCTTTTCCTTCATGAAGAAAATCCCATTGTGTCCCTCTTCATGAGAAGATAATTTCCATTTTGCACCATTTTTCCTGAAACTTCTATTTTGCCCAGTTTGCAAGACCATCGCTTATGGCCATTGTCTCCCCCATGCCGATGTGTATAGATTAGCACTACTCCTCATTCCGATCAAAGCGACTGAGCTATGTTTGAGTCGCACCGACCGGAGCGTCTAAGTTGTGTTCCAGTTGCGTCGGTCTGGTTATGGAAAGTTTTTTAAATTTGAGCCGAAGCTTCCAGCTCTAGAAGCTTCGTAACGGAAGTCTGGTAAATGGTTTGGCCAGATGGGGTTGAGGATGACAGTTTGGGCTCCTTTCCCCTATAATGATGGAACTACCTCAAGGGATAAGTCCTTCTCCCATGAGAAAAGGATCCATCTCCCAATCGTATTTCCTATACAAACCCCCTTCTTCCCAAGCACAAACTAGTTGCAGTCATAGTTTTTGGTTGAGTGTTGATGCTATTTTGGTTTGGAGTAGACAAGCAAGCTATTACTAGTTGTAGTTATCTAGTTGTGTGAGGGATAAGTGTGTTTTGGTTTGGAGTGAAGCTTAAAGGGAAGAGCTTTAAAACTATTTTTATTTTAAGCCATCGTGAAATGCTAGCAAAAGTGTGTGGGAACTTGGTCTTGTTAGAGGAAGACTACAACGTCAAGACAAATGGTTGTAATCTTTCTTTGATATTAATATATGCAACTATCGATTGATTTCCTACATGTTTTGTAATATGACATATTCATGGCTTAATGTTTTTTGACTTGTTAAGTAGGTTGAATTGCAATTTTTCTATTATTATGTTTGTTGTCTGTTTTTGTTTACTTTTTTTAGGAGCTTGAAGAAGGAAGTGAGAGATAGCTGGAGCAAGCAAGCGAGGACATCATCAAATAGGATAAGCGACCAAGAGGTAGGCCCTCTTGATTGATTCTAACCTAAGGAAATCTTCCATAGAATGTATCTGTTGTGGCTAGACCCATTATTGGGCTAGAGGAATTCGTTCATGTCTGCACTTATAATTTTACTTCACCAAAGTCCTCCTCTCATGGATTCAACCCCTGAAGCTAGGATGACTTGGTTTGAGGCCTATATCTTGTAGTTTCTCATTCATTCTATAGGTTTGACTCTATTGGATGTTTTGTTAGTGTTTCAGACTTTGGCATGAAATATATTGGATGAGTTGCAGCTATTTGGTGGGATTCATGCGGCATGGTATTTTGATATTGTTTCCTCTTCATTTACATATGTATGAATGTTTTTTTTCTCACATGATCCATTTCACTTTAAATATGTTTGATTGTCAAGGTGTGATAAGCAGAATTCATCTTCTATGCTTTGTTTTGGGAAAATCATCATAAATTATTTCATTTCTTCAGTTTAAAAAGAATTCATGATTTTCATGCTCTTTTTAGCATCTCATCAATCTAAACCATTTCATCAATATACTACAAAGTGTTAAAGAAATTGCCTACCTTGCCCCATCAAATGTTTGCAATTCTGATTCTCTTTTTCCCTAACCTAGTTCCCTCTCTGACCTAATTCACTCATCCAATGACTACCCCAATCAAAATCAATTCAAACAACCCTTGCACTTTATATCTAACCTAGCACCCTAATCCATCCAACCCTCTTGGCTATGATTATTTGGATAAAGCCCTCTCCGGCCTAGTAGGGCTAGCTACCAAGTCAAAAGATTGTCTAAGGTTACCTCAGCTGCACTCTTCCTCTGCCTTGGAAATCTGGAGGAGTGATAACACCCTCATCCTATCTCACTAAGTCTAAAAATTGTGCAATTTGTTTGCTGAGTCTTTCTTGAACTCTGCATTTCACAGTATCAAGGCTCAAGCTTCACCCTTGAGTGCCTGCATTATGAAATTGTGTAGTCACTAAGCCTCTCCCTTATCCTAAAACCCAGTTCTGGCTCAACCAATTGATTATTATGCACCATATTAGACTAGGGGTTTATCAGATTGATGTCATCTCATCATGAGTGAGCAGATGGAGGTACTCTATCATACCATGAAAGGATAATGAAGAAGGAGATGGAGAAGGGAAACATGTTCAAAGACATCTTTGTAGGTGAGTATGCAATTTTATCGATCAATCAAAAGCAAAGGGATACTAGTTTGCGAACAAAACTCAAGACTTGATATAACTAAAGACTCCTTACCTCTAAGCCATATGGGGATGAATAAAAGAACATATACAAGAAGATGCATATCAAAGAGAAGAAAAAGTGGCTTGACATTTCCATGTCATCAAGCAGGTCATGGCAGTAGTATCATATCACGTCATTTCAATATTTTTCATATGCCACATCATTATTATGGATCATGTAATCATTTATCAGAAAATGTATTGTAAATTGGAAGTCCAAAGGACACAATCAAAATATGAAGAGTCATGTAAAGTTGAAAATTCATAGGAATTCAAACAATCATGAGGGTATTCAAAGAGTCATAAGGGAGGTGAAGCATAACCCCATTGGTTATATATACACCCTCATTGTATGAGAAAAGGACTTTTCACCATGGCTCCTCCGGCAAGGCATTAGAGAGACAAGCTAGTTCTTTTGGGGAGCAAGGAGTGGCTCCAATCCTCCACTATTGGAGCTAGTGGTGTTCATTGTATACATGTGTATCAAAATTTTTACTTAATATATGAAGTCTCATGACTAAGACGTTCTTCATGCATGAATTATGAATATTTATAAGATTGTTCTCTAAATTTTTGTAATTAATGTTTGCTTCCACTTGTGCTAATGTAGTTGAACTATTTTGATTATTTTAGCGCTTATCATATTAATAATGCATTCTAATGGTTGTTATGACTTTTCTATACTTGTGGACTATTCCAATGGATGTTATAAAACTCTTTCTTGTTTGTGTTGGTTAAAATGATCATCACACCTTCGTTGACTATTCTACTAGATGTTAGATAGATCCATCCTGTTTGTGTATCTTTCTACTAGAGTGGTAGTATTACCTCTCATTTAGAGGCTCATTTTTCTTTCCCTCTGCAATAGAAGGACCTTGACACATCTACAGTTGAACATTCACCAGGCACACTTTCTTTTCGAAGGTACATATGTATTCCTCTCTCTCACTGATAGCTAGAGCCAAGGAAAATCTTTAAGAAACCAATAATTGGGCCATATTTCAGATGGGACTCCTATCCCAAACAATGTGACGTCTAATTGGGACCAAATATCAAGGAGACCCCTTGAATGTTGGTAGGTACAACACCATCAATATTTTTGGCGCTAGAAGGAGGGTAGCCAGTTTTTTATGGTTGATAAGATAACCCATCCCAATCCTACTTCTTTTGGTTAAGGGAGTAATATTCCCAGCACCTCCCTTGATCATATTCTTGAAGTTGTTGGATCCTCTCAATCAAGTTTTGGGAAGAATTACGAAATCACTTACAATGAGATCTATAGCATCCATCCTATTACTCGTAATTTTATGAGAGCTAATGGATAGATTCCTCGAGTGCGCAATCTTCCATATTTTCCAAAGAAGAACATGACCACTCCCACTAGTATGGTGGCTTCTATAGTTGAATATTTGATTCTCGCCACCCTTGAAGAATTGGAAGAGACTAAAAAAACACAAATAAACTAGAGAAACCTCCATATTTTAATGCAAGTGATGAATATGATGTTGTACTCCTAGACGATACTTTCTGCATGTTAGGCGGTGAAGAAGAAGAGGAGGAACACAAAGACAAAGATATGGTAGAACAAGATCTGAACTAGATGACTCAAAGCTCACCTACATTATCGAGTTTTTTAAATAAGATTTCAAGGCACCCGTAGAATATTTTAACGAAGTACATCCCTCATAAGGCAGTAAAGTCGGACGACCACCTAGATGAATTCTATCTACATCTGTAAATGTAAAAAATTTCCATGTACCTTAGATGGAAGAGTAGTTGTGTGGTACCACATTCTTCCTTCGAACTCAATCCATAATTGGAAGGGGTTTAAAATTATTTTTATTAAAAAATTTGCTAATGATAAAACCCCCACCATGTTGTTGAGAGAGTTGGGAAGTCTTAATATGGAGTAGAAACAACAAGAGAAATATTTCAATCAAAGGTTAAACCTCATCTTGAACAATCTTCGAGTAATTTTGCAAGAGCTATTGGGTTGATTCCTCGAGTACACAATCTTCCATATTTTCCAAAGAAGAATGTGACCACTCCCATCGAGATAGTGGTTTCAATAATTGAAAATTTGGTTCTCGTCACCCTTGAAGAATTGGAAGAGACTACAAAAAATGCAAGTAAACTAGAGAAAATTCCATCTTGTAATGTTGGTGACGAAGAAGATGTTTTACTCCTAGATGATACTTTATGTGGGTTAGGCAGTGAAAATAAAAAGAAGATCCATCAAATTATGACAAAGAGGAGGAATGCAGAGACGAAGATATGGTAAAACAAGATTTGGACTGGATAACTCAGAGCCCACCTACATTATCGAGTGTTTTACATAATATGTCGAGGCACTCGTAGAAGCTCTTAATGAAGTACATCCTTGATAAAGTAGTAAAGGCGAATGACCACCTAGACGACTTCTACCTACATCTGTACATGCTAGAGGTACGTTACAATGACCTTTTTAAACATTTTCCATGTAACTTAGATGGCAGAGTAGTTATATGGTACCACATTATTCCTCCAAACTCAATCTAGAACTAGAAGGGGTTTAAAAAACTTATTAAAAAATTAGCTAATGATAAAAACCCCACCATGTTGTTGAGAGAGTTGGTAATTCTTAAGATAGAGTAGAAAGAACAAGTGACATATTTCAATCAAAGGTTAAACCTCATCTTGAAAAATCTTCGAGTAATTTTGTAAGAGCTATTGGATTGATTCCTCGAGTACACAATCTTCCATATTTTCCAAAGAAGAATGTGACCACTCCCACCGGGATAGTGGTTTCTACATTTGAAGATTTGGTTCTCTCCACCCTTGAAAAATTGACAGAGACTACAAAAAACATAGAGAAACCAAAGCAACCTCCATCTTTTAATTCTGGTGATGAAGACAATGTTGTAGTCCTAGACGATACTTTCTACGGGTTAGGTGGTGAAGAAGAAGAAGAATATCCATAAAATTCTGACAAAGAGGAGGAATGCAGAGACGAAGATATGGCAGAACAAGCTCTGGACTAGATAACTTAGAGACCACCTACATTATCGAGTGTTTTACATAAGATGTCAAGGCACCTGTAGAAGATCATAATGAAGTACAACTCTGATAAAGAAATAAAGGCAAACGACCACCTAGACGACTTATACCTACATATGTAAATGTTAGAGGTATGTTACAATGAGGTTAAATGTAAACCTTTTCCATGTACCTTAGATGGGAGAGTAGTTTTATGCTACCACATTCTTCCTCCGAACTCAATCCAAAATTGGAAGGGGTTTAAAAATATTTTTCTCAAAAAAATTTCTAATGATAAAACCCCCACCATGTTATTGAGAGACTTGGGAAGTCTTAAGATGGAGTAGAAAGAACAAGTTAAATATTTCAATCAAAGCTTAAACCTCATATTGAAAATATTCAAGTAATTTTGTGACCTCTATTGGATTGGTTCCTCGATTACACAGTCTTCCATATTTTCCAAAGAAGAACGTGACCACTCGTAGTGGGATAGTGGTTTCTATAGTTGAAGATTTGATTCTCACCACCCTTGAAGAATTGGCAAAGACTACCAAAAAATAAGAGAAACCAAATAAACCTCCATATTTTAATGTTGGTGACGAAGAAAATGTTGTACTCCTAGACGATACTTTCTGCAAGTTAGGCGGTGAAGAAGAAGAAGAAGAGACATCAAATTCTGACAAATAGGAGGACCATAGAAATGAAGATATGGAAGAACAAGATCTAGAATAGATGACTCAGATCCCACCTCCATTATTGAATGTTTTACATAATATGTCAAGGTACCTGTAGAAGCTCTTAATGAAGTAAAACCCTGATAAAGTAGTAAAGGTGGACGACCACCTAGACAACTTCTACCTACATTTGTAAATGATATAGGTATGTTTCAATGACATTAAATGTAAACTTTTTCCATTTACCTTAGATGGTAGAGAATTTGTATGGTGCCACATTCTTCCTCTGAACTCAATCTAGAATTGGAAGGGGTTTAAAAATATCTTGATTAAAAAATTGATTTATGATCAAACCCCCACCATGTTGTTGAGAGAGTTGGGAAGTCTTAAGATGGAGTAGAAAGAACAAGTGAAATATTTCAATAAAAGGTTAAACCCCATATTGAACAAGTGTCCCGTAAATACTAAACCTCATGACTCCATCACGATTTATTACTACACATATTCCTTTCCTACAAATATTGTGTAGTCCGTGAAGATAACTACGAAACAAACACTGGTAGAAAATTACAAAGAAGGGATCACAATTGATAAGGACTTATGTGCTATTGGATTCATTGCAAATGATAAGCCATAAAATCACTCCAAATACACAGGAAAAAGGTCTCAGGCCTCCATGAGTAAGTCCAAGGAGAAATAAGCAATCGATCTTAAGAGCTTAGCCCACACCATAAAGTATTTTTCAAATGAGTTGGCATATTTAAAACATAGGTCAAGTGAGACCACCATGAGAAGAAAGCCTCCTAGATTCAACATTTTGAGACTAGAAGCCAACTCTGGTAGTAGTAGCAATTAGTCGTCCAAATCTGCACAGAGCTTAAACATTGTGTTGAATCTTGAGAGTATTGGCATGGACCACTATTGCTCATTTCATCAAGAATATCATTTTGAAAAGAAAAAAATGCCCATAATGGAACCACAACATGAATTCTCTTGCTTCCCATATTATCAATACATTTCTTTATAATGAGCAGATTAAGCCGACATAAGATAAGGAATAGAATGTTGCATCTGTAGAAACTACAAGTGTCAAACACGTAGTGAATACATTCAGTTGTGTTTACGCAGTTGAAAAGAACATCGTCGAAGAATATCCACAGAGTGAGGCCCCGACCCAACAACAGAATGGTCAATACAAGTTAAGAAGATAAGGGTCGATGTTTGAACCAGAGTTGATGAGGCATAAATTGAAAGAGAACTTTCTGAGAAAGATCGCACTGCCCGTCAACTCAGCGCATAAAACTTATAGCAAGTATGGAAATAATGTTCCAACTAAAAGTTCTTCTGCAAATAGAAAAATTAATTCCATCACTCTGGAAGTTGCATACCAGGTTACTCCTCCAGATACTTCAGAAATGTCTCCAACATTGGATTATATCGAATATATGTAGAAATATCATGTGAATATCACTTTTTAAACTAAGCAAGATCATGAGTCAGTGAGAACTTCTTATTTGTGCACTTGAACAGTCTGACTCAAGTAACGATGCTTCTTCACCAAAGGGATTTGGTAAGTCCTCTAGTCCCCTGAAATCTGTTGTTAACTCTTTAACATTGGATGCAAACATACTCTACCCTCCATTTTTGTTAACATTTGAAATTTTAAATTATAATTTGCATAGTTTCTTAGTTGATTTTAGTGCATCAGTGAACGTATTGCCTTTATCTATAGCAAAACAAATCAATACAAAATGGGAAAAAATAAATGCACAAATCATCCATTTAGACAAAACTCTTGTCCATGATATTGGTGAACTCAGAAATGTGCTTATTTTCTTATTATCTGACCAACGATTTCATCAATGTATAAAATTAGTAATTCTGGACATTCTGGAAGTTTATGGTGTTTTTTTGCTTCAAGACTGGTCCATTAAGCTACAGGGATATTTTTCTATAGACTAGTCACATTTATGTCTTCCATATAATGGAAAAAATAATCAAATCTGGTTAACTTAGAGCCTTACATGAAATATACGGTCACTCCCTTCAAAGGAAAAAATGACCTAGTTTCTTTCGTAGATTTGGTCTTCGGAAGTTTTTTTTCTTTGTTAGATGGGTATTGTAGTTACAACCAAGTTTCAGTGTCAGAAGCTAACAGAATGAAGACTACATTTCGCATGAAGAGGGGTATTTTCACATTCAAAAGAATGTCATTTGGGTTATTTAACTCTGGTGAAACATTTCAATGCGCCATGGACATCACATTTCATGGTCTGATTAGGCAGAGCATAGTGGTCTATCTTGATGATGTCATGGTGTTTTCCAAGAAGAGATATGACCACCTACACCATTTCAATAAAATATTCAAGCGATGTCGTAAATATGGGATATCTCTTAATCCCATGAAGAATATTTTTCCAGTGTCTGAGGGTAACTTATTGGGCCACATAATCACAAAGAGTGGGATTAAAGCTGACCGGAAAGGGTTAAAGTAATTACACAGATTCCCTTCACATTGAACAAAAAAGTTATGCAGTCCTTCCTAGGGAAAATTAACTTTCTCTACAAGTTCATCTATGGTTATGCTCAGATCATGAAAGCCATATAGAAGATGGTAAAGAAAGATGTAATTTATGAAAGGGATAAAAGGGAAAAGGACACATTTTCCCATATCAAGCAAGCTATTGTGGAAGCACATGCTTTATACATCCCATATTTTAGCAAATATTTTATGTTCTACACCTTCGCTTTTGGTACTTCTCTCGTCGTTGTGCTTACTAGAAAGATGATCAAAATAATGAGTGGCCAATATCTTTTGATGAGTGTCAGCCTTCAAGGAACTGAACTAAAATACCCCTCCATTGATAAGAAAACATACACATTTTACAAGGCAGTGAAGCACCTTCATCCCTATCTCTTGAAAAATCATTGCATCATATTTGTGTTGTACCCAATAGTTTGACCATTGTTTATGCAGTAAGAGTTGGGTGAAAGAAGAGCGAATTGGATCACTGGTTTGTAGGAGTATGACTTAAAGTTCAATCCAGTTCACACAATTAGGGGCCATGGTCTATGTCAGCTAGCAACAGAAGTGGTAGATGAAAAGGAAAAAAATCCATCTGGATGGGAGCATGAAATCGAAATGTATTGTGTTAAGATATCTTCCCTCACTACCATCGCAAACTCTTGGTATGTGGATGTGCACTAGTATCTTGAGCATGGAACATTTTCCTCTCATTTATCCACACAGCAGAAGAGTGAACTTAGACTAAAAGCATTATCTTATCAGTTGTTGCATGGGGTGATCTTCAAAAAGAACCATAATGAAGTTTTTCAAATATGCTTGGAAGTGTAAGATTTAGAGAAATTCTTACGTGATCTCCACGATAAACCAGCCAGGGGACACTTTGTGACCCACATTGTTCAAATATGCTCACACCTATGCCTACAAGTGTCTGATATGTCAAAAGTGTGTTGATCGAGGAAAGAATTTAGTTGCCCTGTTGTAGCCTATTGCAATGGAAGAACCTTTTCAACAATGGGGCTTAGATCTGATTGGTGAAAAAAAAATTCACTTGTCAAAGGAGCACCACTATATTCTCACTTCCACAAACTACTTCACGTGGTGGGAAAAATTAGTTCCACTTAAATAGGTGAATGATCAAGAATTCATAAAAAAAATTCAAGCATAACAACATTTACAGGTTTGGCATTCTGACTTCACTTGGTCTTGATAATGCAACATATTTTTCATCATTAAAATTATATGACTTTGCATTGGAAAATGGAATTGTATTGAAACATTTTGCTAACTATTATTCACAAGGAAATGGTCTTGCTGATTCTACAAACAAGAACCTCATATGTATTATCAAGAACACCATTTTCTCTTAATAGAGGAACTGGTACTCCGCTTTGGTGAATGACATATGGGCTAACCAAGTCACACCAAAACCCTCCATGAATATGTTTCCTTACTTCCTGGTGTATGGAAAATAAGCCATCCTACCTCTGAACATCTACCTACCTTCCCTTCAACTCTCACAGGAATCTCAAAGAAAGCCTTGCTTACTATTTCAGAGTAGGATAGACACCCTTCGCAAGTTGTAGGAAGAAAGACAAAAAGTAAAAGAAAAAATTTATCTTCATCAGAGTCATATAAAGAGGTGGTTCTACAAGAATTAGACATGGAAGAATGAATTTAATGTGGGTGAATTAGTCTTGAAGTGGGACAAAGCCCACGAGGACAAAGGAAAACACAATAATTTCCAATCCTCGTGGATCAGATCATTTAACATCCATGAAAAGCTTGGCCAACATACTTAACGTCTACAATCACTGGACCATAAGATTGACTCTCTTCGTGTCAATGGAAAAGAATTAAAACATTATTTTCAATGATGATATGGTGTTGTTCCCTCCACTATGTAAATAGTCTTTTTCTTTTTTATTGTGATTTGGTCTTGTGTTTTTTTCGTTTGTGTAAGAAAGTGTTATGTGTGAATCTATTTTCGATCTTCTTTGTGTGTGGATGATTTGAAAAGATTCCTTTGACACCACAACATTTGGCTAACCTTTGGTCCTCCTTTTTGTTGGTCATATCTTTTGGTCAATGAAGTTCTAATAGAAAATACAATATGCTTGTAAGCAGAGCTTTGGTGAAACCATGGTACCTGTGTCTATTCTGTAAACATCATACCACACTTGTTTCTTTGTATTTCAGTGTTTTCACGCTTATCAAATCAGTAGATTAGGAAAAGGGGAAAATCCAAACAAGTAAACCTAAATCAGAGGTCTTTATATTCTTCTCTAAAGGAACAACCTCTCCTTCTCTGAATAAGTTGAGACCCCTCTTCAGACTATAAAATGAATAATTATCGATGAAAATTCCTCTTAAAATATATAAATAAAGGTGAAAGAATAGAAAGGCTTGTACGTAGAGATGTGAAGTAAGAAACTGTACCGGGATATTTTCTAGGCTCACTCGCAACAAAGAAATGTTTGTGTTCCTATAGTGACTTCGTCAGGGTACTATCCAGGCCTGTTGGTAGTGGAGAAGCACCAGAGATGAGAAATTATAGTCTAAAAATCTAAACCTCATGAACTACACTACACTTTCCAACTCGAAACATTGTGATATTGTTGAATCTTGTGACTATGTTTAACCGAGAAGGCACAAAGGGGACCATATTCACTCATAGGTTAAGTGGGGAGACCAAAGTAATATCCATGATGAATCAATACTCCCTGAAGAAGGAAGACCCTGCAAAGAAGAGTTAACCAAGTCAAAGACGATGGAATTCTACCAGTGTGTTGCCAAGTGTTTTCATTTCTACAAAACACTCCAAAATTTTGGCCTGCAAAAAAATTCGGAGCCTACCTTGATCTTGTATAGTGTCGCTACAAACATTGAAATCCATTCCATGTGGTTTCCTAAGTGTTTTGGTCCCTTTTGCGAGAAACAAAAAATGTCGTCTTTTCACATGTTAGATGTTGCACAATGTGTATAAGCTTATTTTGGTGGTTTCAAGGGGTTATCTTTGTGAAAATGTGTTGATCTAATGATGTAAACATTTTTCGCACTCATTTCCAAAGTTTTAAGCATTGTCATCCAAGTGTCGTCACAGTTGTCACAAAGTGTATCTTTAGTGTCACACTTGTCGTAAGTCATCGAAAAGTTGTCACAGTGAAGGAAATGTGTTTCTCATGTCTTATGGATGATCTATGTTTTTTTTTCGTCAATTTTTCTAAGAGTTTTATCATAGTCAATTCATATCATTGTTCACACCAGCTCACTAATCCCACACTTAGCCAATTTTTGGAAATTTCCCAGCAACTGAGCCTCATCCGACCTTCCTCAACTCTGCATTGTGTAGTTCTTGCACTCATGCTACAACCCTGCCCCTTGAAACTATGAAATTAATATTTCATATCTCCCATGACTATGTACTGCGCATTTCTAGTGCTTAATCCTGGACCTTGGCCCTCATAATTGTGCAATTTTCCCTCTAGACTAGCCCCAAATGCACATTTCACAGTCCTTCAGCTCAAGCTCAGCCCCTAAGCTCTTGACATGTGCAATTTCACAATCCCCAGATCTTCTCTTCCTCCCATAACTTCACATTTGGTTGAAACAATACAAAAACCCTCAACCTAGCACATTGAGTGTCAAAAATATGAATCTATGTGTCTAGTCCTGCCTGAACTATGCATTGCACAGTCTCAGGGGACGAGCTTCACCCCTGACTTCTTAAGCTGCATAATTGTGCAGTCACTAAAATTATCCCTCAACTTGCAACATGGTTATGGCTCAGTCAGTGGATCAACATGCACTATCTTAGACTAAGGGTTTATCATATTGTTCCCATCTCATCATGAGTAAATTGCATATGTAGGTACTCTATCATACCATCACAGGATGATGAAGAAGGAGATGGAGAAGGGAAACAGGTTGAAATGCATATTTGTAGTTGATTATGCAAGTTGATCAATCAGGTGAATGAAAAGGGACACCAATTTGTGACCACAACTCAAGACTTGATATCACTAAAGGCTCCTTACCTCTAAGCCATATGGGGGTGGATAGAATAACATATACAAAAAGACATATAGCCAAGAGTAGAAAAATTGGCTTGACATTTCCCAGTCATCAAGAAGTCTATGTCAGCCGTGTCATGTCATGTCATGTTATGATTTGTCATATGCCACATCATTATTATGGATCATGTAATCATTTATTCAAAAATGTATTGTAAAATGGAAGTCCAGAGGACACAATCAAAATATGAAAATTCATGCAAAGTTGAAAAGTCATGGGAATTCAAATAGTCATGAGGGTGGTCAAAGAGTCATAAGGAAGGTGAAGCATCACCCCATTAGTTATATATACACCCTCATTATATCAGCAAAGGACTTTTCACCTTGGCTCCTCCTGCAAGGCATTAGAGAGACAAGCTAGTTCTTGTGGGGAGCAAGGACTAGCTCCAATGCTCCACTATTGTAGCTAGTGGTGTTCAATACATGTGTCTAGGAAATTTTACTTAATATATGAAGCCTGATGGCCAACATGTTATTCATTCATGGATTATGAATATTTGTAAGAATATTTTGTGAATGTTTGTAATTCATGTTTGCTTCCAATTGTGGTAAAGTAGTTGAACTATTCGGTTATTTTAGTGCTAATCATATTGAGAGTGTAGTGTAATGGTTGTTATGAGGGTCATATCCTTGTGGACTATTCCACTGGATGTTAGACAACTCTTTCTTATTTTTTTTGTTTGCAATGACTGTCACATCTTTGTGGACTATTCTAGTGAATGTTAGATAGATTCTTCATGTTTGTGTGTGTTTCTACTAGAGTGGTATTATTACCTCTCTTTTATAGGCTCACTTTTATTTCCCTCTATAGTAGGAGGACCTTGACACACCTAGATTTGAACACTCACTTGATTTTTGAAGGTACATGTGTATTCCTCTCTCTAGATAACAGTTAGAGCCAAGGCAAATCGTTAAGAAACTGACAACCAAACCATATTCTGGATCGGTATCCTATCCCAAATGGTGTGAGGTCTAATTGGGGCCACATATCAAGGAGACCCCTTGAATGTTAGTGGGTAAAACACCATTAACAGGCATGGACCCTTGTTCTTCTCAAGAAAATCTCGAGCATAATGACCCTTCTTGTGACAATTGTAGCATTCAATGTGAGATTATGTTATATCATTCCTTCTTTTTGAAATTCTAGGTGGAGCATTTCTTGAATTTGATGGACCTCCTTTGCCTTTCTTCTTATTTTTTTGAGTGAGGAATGAAACAGGATCTCCTTCTTCATGATTTTGAATCCTTCTTATTGATATCATCCTTGATTATTCTTGAGTGATGTTTCCAACAATATCATCAAATGATAGAAAGGTACTTTTGTTGCTTATAGTAGTAATGATGTTTCCCAAATGGGAGGGAGACCTCTAATAGTTACAATCACCAATTATCTGTCAAGCACAATTTCTCCATCTCTTTGCAATTGATCTCTAAGACGATATATCCTCATAATGTAGGATTGCATAGGCTCCCCTTTATTCATCTTCATGTCTTTGAGTTGATCTTTCAAGGAGATGATTTCATTCAATTGTTGACTTCATACATGCCAGCTATGTTATCATACATGTGCTTAGACATTCTCAAATTTCGAACATGTGAAAGTAGATTATCTTGTAAACCATCAATTATAATTTTCTTTGCTTTTAACCCACCTTTCTTAGGCTTGTTCTTGGCAGCAGCAAAAGCATTATCTGGAGGCTCGGGTACTTTTCTTTGAGTGTATTCCAAAACATCATTGTTATCAGCTATGATCTCCAACCTTATCTTCCATACAGCAAAGTTAGATTAGTCACCCAACTTCTCATGTTCCTTTAAGAAAGAGGAAGACATATTGACTTGATTAGATAGGCTCCTTCAACTTTCCAAAGATAATTGCTTCAATGATTATCTCCTTTTGTTATTGTCCTTCATCTTAGCTCTGATACCATGTTTATTTTCACACTACTCTATGTTGTTTCAATTACTTTTAGCCCAATTCAATTCTTAAATTAGAAATCTTTTCAATAATAATTAATCTTTCCAATCATCAATAGTAATTGAAGATAGAATAGTAAATTCAATGAAAAAGGAGACAATCGCCAAGAGACACCATATTTGGTCCAAGACTAGGGGAAAACCCCACAAAGGGGAAATCCCTTTGAAATTTCTTCTTCTATTAGATTGTCATAAAATTTTCAACAAAGAGTACAATGAGCCTGATACAATATCATCTAGCAAAATTAGCCCAACAACATTTAGAAATGTGTTCCTAGCATCAATATATATCAGAGACAACTTTTCCTGTCTCTAGTCAACTATGTTTAGATGTCAAAATTTATCCCTAGAGACCAACAACATGGAGGAAGAGTCGTGCATGTGGTTGAGATCTTTCAATCACACCCTTGAGCCTACTAGCCCATGGGTATTTCCGAAAATTTCCTTTAATGAGCCTTTGTTTGGAAACCAAAACCCTAAAACACATAGAAACTTTGGAAACTATATTTGCAAACATGTGCAAACCTCTTTTCTTGACCCGGCCTGAGGCTTGTGCAAACCAATCAATGAAGAAGAGAAGAAGATGATTCTTCATGATGTCCAAATGAGGTTGAGGTCACATATATTTATAGGATTCCAAGGGTGACCAATTTCCTCTTAGGGTCAACCTGTCCAAATGTGCATATGTGGGTTTTTCTTCATAACTACACTTTCCCTTGCCCAAATTGAGCACTTCAACAAGAAAAATTGGTGCTCTCTAAAAGAGGAATATAGTCCCATCGTTGGAATTTGTCATTGAAATTCCAAATTACTATTCATATTTAGCTTCTTTTAAATACTTGATCTTATTAGTCCTTGCCTGGTGAGGGACTATAACATTTTCCTCGTGATCAAATTTCATTGATTGTGCATTATTTTGTTGTTTTGTGGTAATTTTAACCAAAGATTTGGGAAAATGCTGAATTGTCTATTTTTCCATGAATCAAAAATATTTTTTAAATTTTATGAAAATATTATTGCTAATTTCCGATTGACCTATAAAACTCAATTGGGACCTAATTCCCCTAGCAGATAGCAATTGATTTTTTGTATTTGTCAGTGCCTCACAATTGATTTAAAAATAAATAATTAAACTAATTTTGTGAGTGGCCATTTTGTCGATGAGTGCTCTGACAATAACACTAACAGTGACACTATTATGGTATTGTGTTTCCCCGTGACGACATAAATAACGTGGTTGCATCGCCTTTGCATAGGCAGGGGGGCTACACAAGTCGTTCTACGAAAATACTTTTACAAATTTCTCAATCATATATTGTATGAATGTTTAGAAAGGATGGGGTATGTCCTGGAGAACGGGGAATATTATTATGTTTCGTTGTGTGGATATTTTACTATGTAATGTAAAAGTGTGTATGGGGTAGCAATTATGTAGAGATTTGATTTTATAACTATGAATCTTTACATAGGACAGGGTATGCGCGGCATAACATAATGACTAAAATTATTAATTTTCATTGTGCGAGGATTTTACTATGGGTTTATGTGGGATAACATTGCATATGGAAATTAATGTTCGATTATTAATGTTAATAATGATATTTTTACCCATAATGGATTTTTCATGAAATGCGGCACATATGCATTTGTGTTATATTAGAAGCATATGTCTTTTCTATTGGCGATAAAAAATATGGAAAAAAAAGTTATGTGCGGGAGAATGGTTGTTTTTGTGGGTGCTCTAACACTGTGTTATTGCTCGGAACATGGTATGTGTGGTATATTTTTCATTGTTTGGAGCTTTTACTATGTTGATCTTTTATATTGGAAACTTTATTCGGAAGAAACAAAATTAGGATGATGTATTTTAAGGAGAACTGGGGTTGCATGGAGAAATTAATTCTAAACTAATGATGTTCATCTGTTATTATTATTATTTTAATTATGCAAATCTTTTGACTGTGGAAGATGGGACATGTATGTCGATTTATAGAAATACATATAAATGTGATGCTTGGAAATTAATTTTTATCTTTGAATCCAGTAAGAATTCCTTGTTCTATTATTCAAAACTTTGAACAAATATTGACATGAAGCTATTCTAAACTAATTTTCTTTATTAATGAAAAAAATAACTAACTATGTAAATTATTACATATCCTCATTATCAAAAGCAGTGTGGGATTCATTAACTTCTAGCTCAAGCTCAAAAGGTGAGAAACTTGGTCAATGGATATGATATCATCATTTCTTTCATTAGCACCTTCTTTAGTTTCCTAGGATGGATTATCCAAGTGAAACCTCAACGTTTCATTTGCCAATTAAAGTCACTCCATATTCAATAGTAGTATTGTCATTCTGTTATTTAGAAGGTAGAAATGGACTTGAGTTTCAAATTTAATAATTTCAGTATGATTTAAGACAAAGTCGATGAGAAATTCTAGAGCACCAACTATTCTAGCTAAAGAATCACCAAACTCTTTCTCTGCAACTCCAGAATCATCCATAGACTTCAATATGTGTTATAGTTAGCAATAAACTTGTCGAATTGTAGTTTTAATCCCTGACTCTACGTTTGCAGAGTCACGTTAGCAATGTAAATATATCATTGATGTAACTTTCCTTGAATGTTTTCCTCTGTCTTTAACATTATTTTTTACTTTGAGTCTGCACAGTGAAAATGTTCATTGTTTGAAGGACATGCAAAAATGGTGCATGGATGATAAAATAGGGGTATAGAAGGAAATTTATGCAGTCGACCCATAATTAATTTAACTATGAACAAATTTAGAATTATTATTATTATGTTTCCTCTTGTGAATATTTCCTTGTGTGAAGATGTTACTATATGGAGGATGGGTAATGCATGCGAGAATAGGGGTACAGATGAAAAATTAGTTTTAAACTATTTTTCATTTAAATCATTTACAAATTTAGCTATGTGGAATCAAGGATGTGTGAAAAATGAGATATGTGCAAGAAAATATAGGTGTAGAGAAAAATTCATAACTTTAATTCGTAATGTAATGATATTTCACATTTTCTTATTACATATATATAAAATTTTCTTAAGTATGGATTTTCCAATTTTCTTTTTCTGCGATAAAAGATTCTAACATATTTCATTTTGCACATTTTTTTCCTATATTTGTTACACCATTTAGTAAATTATTTAGAAATGTTTAGAATTAAAATATTACCAATAATATATAATAATAATAATAATTCCAAACAACTGTATGGAAAGAAACAACTTATGGAATTGGATAGCTTTCATTATGATAATAGAACCTTTAATCGGTTGATTAGCAAACTCTTTAGCACAAAATAAGTCAATTATGCATGGGTGTCGGCATGAACAAAAACACAAGTATTTTTTGTAAATTTTGTGATTAAAATACTTGTTTATGAGTGCAAGTGTCCATGAATTATGCGGAGCATTTGTTGACTTCAATCACCTTTGTACAAATAATTTCTTAGTTTCGAAAAAATGTTCCTAAATAATAATTAAAAAAAACAAAGCCTTCCAGACATTTGTTTTATAGCACAACCATTTCTCTTCACATGAATTGAAAACACAATCCATTTAGCAACCCCGTCTATGAAAAATACCCTAGTTCTCCTGCACATACTCTATCCTCCATACAAGGAAACATAATAATATTAATTTGACATGTGTTCAACCCTCCCCCTGCCCCCCGTCCACTCAAGCATAATCAACTTCTCCAACATTGAACACTCTGTTGATCAATTGATTCAAGGTTGTGCTATGCGCACAATGAAAGATATATTTATGGTATCCTTTTGTAAATAAGCATATCTACGGAACTACAAAGTAATTCCATTCTGCGGAGGAAACCTTCCGGATTTCACTGCATATAATCATAGACCTTACACATAATTCATGCACACTTGCACTCATAAACAGGTTTTTTAATCACAAAATTTACAAAAAATACCTTTGTTTGTGTTCATATCGACACCTATAAACAATATATTTGTGTAAATAAGCATATTTTCAAAACTACAGAGGAAATCCATTGTGCAAAGGAAACCTTTAAGTTTTCACTTTGCACAATCATAGATCTTCTACATAATTCATGCACTCATACACTCATAAGAAAAAAAAATAAAGAATCACAAAAGTTACAAAACATACTTCTGGTTTTAACTATAAATAATATCTTTGTGTAAATGGGCATATCTATGGAGTTGTAGAGGAAATCCATTGTGTGGAGAGGTTTGATATGGGATACAAAAAGTCTAATAAACATTAAAAAAGAAACATTACTATTTTCTTTTAAATAACCAACATTAACTTATTGCAATAAGGACTTTAATAATAAACGTTAAATAAGAAACATTATTATTTCATTCTAAATAACCTAGAAATTATTCATCATTAATAATGTTTGATTCTGTAAAGCTTACTTTCATTTAATCAACGACACAGATCATTGACCAAACTTTTCATTGTGCTAGTGGATCATTGACCAAATTGTTCATTTTGTGGATTATAATGTTATGTGTTGAGGATATGGGCATATGAAATCACCATTAATAACAAGTTGATCAAAGTGTTCATTTTGTCTTCCAACAATATTTTTGGAGCATTGGCAGTGCATCATTTGGCTATATTGCCAACATAGAACATTATGATTGAGTTGGGAATTATAGCAATCATAATGCTTCTCTTCAGGGCATGTTGGTGTGACGGGACAATATAAGCTCTTATTCATTGTAACCATTCCTTTAACTTTTATGTGAATTAATAGTGTGGATTAATCTATTCCTTGTGTGAATGTTGCACTACTTTCCTTGTTGCAATTGTGGACTATTTTATTCTACTAATCTGTCGATTCTTTTGCAGAGTCACAAGATTTTCAATTTTTCAATAGGCAGTTATTACACTAGATTTATCATTGGTATTTGTAGATCCATATTGATACACTTATGTGTGGGAAGTGCGTGAGATATTTTTTAATCTGACTCGAAAATGATAGCATACACATGGCACCTTTGGAATTTATAAGAATTCCTACCAGCAATTATCGTTATTATTTCGAGCTCGTATACAAGTTGCATTATATTTCTTAGTGTCACTTTCAGTGGCTATACATTTTAAATATTGCATTGATGGCATTGGGATGATTAAAAATATATAATAGATAACATGTATCTATATAGCGATGATGACGATTACAATGTGATTTGGGAATAACATCTGTTATATTTTCAGTATTATAGAAATTATGGTATTATTTTTGTATTCAAATGTAGATTGCATAAATTGATTTCTTTCACTTCCCATGGTTGTACGGCATCAATATTGCATCAAAGACATTCAAATGATTAAAAATCTAGATATCAGTCTATCAACATAACAATTAGGCTGATTAAAAATGTAGTTGTAAATATGTCATTTTGTTGCTTTGCCTACTAATGTATCAGTTTGTTGTTTTGCATTTGTTATACTTCACTTATCCTTTTTTTACTTATGCTAGATTGTGAAAATGAAAAAAATGCGCACTTCCATTTTTTCAGACATATTCTGTGTTTGGCACATTCTTCATTGTGGATAGTAAAAAAAAAAAAACCTCCAACTTCAGTAATTGTTGTGGCATATAAATATATATTAAAATGTTATAGATGAGAAAGAATTTAAAGTTCATCCAAAGAAATAGTTTTTCCTAGTGCGTAAAGGAGTTGCACTTTCGTACAACTATTGGAAAATGCTTGTTCGAACAAGTTTCTTTTTGTCAGGAGAAAAAGTTGTGGTCGATCAAATGTTGGTTGTTTTTCAAATTTATGATATATTGTAAAATACATGTTCGATTTTCAATTGAGCCTCAATGACATCTCCAATATATTTTTGTGTGTGGGGGAACTGTGTGGGGAGGAAGTGAATGTAGAAGTACTAGAAAATTGTGTTTGTTATTCTGCATACTCATTCTTTGGTGTAAATCATAAATCGAAGGGTTTAAGTTTTACGAATATTTTGTGACATAATTATAATAATAATAATAATAATAACAATAATTAATGTGTCACTTCATTTTTCTCATTAGACTAAGAATAAACAAATCATATTTTCTATTGTAGAATTGAGGCTTCTGTGATCCATCATATTTATAAGAAGATTTCGGCGTAAATCACATTAGGTAAGACATTTGTCGATGCGTTTTGAACCAACCAGTGTGGTTCATCGTTAGGACAAGTTGAACCACACTGGTTGGTTCGAAACGCGTCGGCAAATGTCTTACCTAATGTGATTTACGCTGAAATCTTCTTATACATATTTTCTATGTTTTATAAATCTCTTCTGGCATAAGTGTAACACGTATCATGTTGGTGGTTGCATTGGTCAAGTGTTGACCATGCATTTCTTTTTTTGAGGTGCATGTTGCCAATGCATATTGGTATATTTCATAATTCTAAGGTATGGGAAGATCGTCGGGAATGGTTTTACTCTAGTTGTCGAAATCGATACTCTATTTTGAGAATTATGTGTTTTGCTTATTAGCATAGGAATTGTAAACAATATCTGTTTTCAAAAATAGACATAGATTTTATGATATCTATATTAGGTACATTATGGTTCATTTTTTTTGTTACTTTATGTCTCATTCATAAACGAGAGTTTTATGTGAATGGTTGCATCTATATCGTTTTACTTCTTTTCCTCTACATTTTTTATGTTGTGCTTGTCATTGACAAATAGTTCATAGTGAAATTAAAATAGTTTTTTTTTTAATGTAATTGTTAAAGCATCAATGAAAAAACATGTTTGAAGCATGATTGTTAAAGCATCAGGGGAGAAGAATTTTTTTTACTATAAAAAGAATTGGTATGGATGCAACACTAAGGCATCATATTCTATTCCGTATAAACAATTTTTAATATGGTTTCGGAGATTCCCTATTTGATAGTATGCATACTCTATTTCATTTTAGATACACGTCAACAGAATTGCATGAAGGAACAATATAGCATTTTAGGAATTATTTATATGAAGGGAATATTGAAGCCATACCAACTTACGAACGCAAATTGAATATAGATGCAGTAATAAATATGCATTGTGTAGATAGGTTGGATGTTTACTCGGAAAGGGTGAAAACATTAGCTTCACATACTATACCTAGGGAGGAACGAGGACTTTGGGGGCATATTTTGTATACATTGATTATTGAACTGGCTAAAAATTCCCGTGAGACCTTGGTTAAAGACAATAATGAGAAGTTATTTGCATTTTAATTCTGATTTGTGCATCCACTTGGGGTAGATCAATTGGAATGGTCGTGGAAATGAGGTCTCACCAAACCGGAAATCTTAGGTTCAAATATTGTGCTATCCCCCTTGATTGGGGTGAGAATTTGGGCATTATGAAGATGTAGTCCTACCAAGCTTACAAAAAAAAAGAATCAGATTTGCACAAAGAAAATTATGAAATACTGTTCCATAGCGATATTTCAATTGTCGGACATTTTGAACCACTCGTGTGTAAGAAAAAACATTCAATATGAACTGATCATGAAGATATAATAAATATAAAAACATATGAAGAAATAGAACATGCATGGATGCAGATAGAAAAAATCATGGGCAAACATATGATTAAAAGATTTTTCAGATTCAGGAGTATTTACAGTGAAAATTGTTTTGAAATGATATGTCAATTGGTGGAGAATGAGTATGGTGTTCCTTGTTTGTGACACATATTGCACACACTTTATGAAACACAATGATGCATAGTGATTCATTTTCATTAAACTATATAAAAAAATACATGAACAAATATGCGAGTAAGCGATTTCCTACAATAACAAATTCCCAAGGATACATTATACAAATATCAATTCCATATGATAAAGGGACGATAGACGATGGTATTTTTGTTTATGAATGGATACATTATATCTTGAACATAACTATATGCATATATTATGTTGAAAATATATTTATATTGTCTGAGCTTCGTTGATTCAAGAAAGATGGAAGGATATTCCATATTATGCAATTTGGTATGACTACAGGTCATTTGCATTATGAACCCCTCAAAGAAATATTACAACGACAAAAAAGAAATCACGTGTTATTGAAAAGGTTAACGAAAAAAATGTATAGAAGAATTTAATTAGAAACATAGTGCCATTAATAAGTTTAACTTCGAAAACATGAACGTGAATGAAAATGGCATCGAAATGTGTACAAAATTTATGAATGCAAACAAAACATCCCAACTAGAAATTCATCGAGTAAAAAAACATACAAGAAACAAGGAAGTTTTTGAAATAAATATTCTTATAAAACTATGCAAGCCATTAAATTATAGCTCTAAGAACATGGACATTGATGAAAATATTATGGAACTTAATACAAAGTCTCTTAATGTAAGAAAAAGATCACATTCTTTGTTGCATGAACACAAAAAATACACAAGGAATAATAACGTCATCAAAAAAGGTTAGATTACAAGACGACTAAAATGGCGAAAGTCGATACAAGATAGTGTATTTTCTAATGAACATAAACAATAATTATAGATGTTTGATTATACATTAGAGACATTGAATGAACAATAATATTTTAAGAAAATACAAGATGTTCCTATTTATGTCTGTGAAATTTGCAATCAACCTTGGTTTAAAAGAGATGTCATAGAAAAACAAATTAGCAATGTTCCAAAAATTAAGTGCATATGCAAAAAATGTAAAAAGGCACTAGACAATGATGAAATTATCAAATTTGTAGTTCCAACAAAAAGTAGTTGTAATAGAAAAACTCCCATAGTAAAATAAATTTATGAATTGGAGAAACAATTGATATCATTACGATTTCCATTTTTGCGAATATGAGAACTTGGACAACATCTTAGGCAACCAAAATTGGCATTGATTATTGGACTAATCAATGTACCTACTTAGATATCTTGAATTCAAAATCCATTCCCTTGTGTCATAAATGAATCTAGTAGTGTGGTCATGGCAATTAAAAGACATTTAGTATTTAAAAAAATATTTGTTGTTGGGAGAATACGTGTTCATAAATTCATGAGGCCAATGAGATGATTATGTAAAAATCCACTCTATAGACTAGAGAATGTCAGAATAAATGAAAACTAGAAACAAGCCTTTGATCAAAAGAAAGATGCATGTGCATGTGAGACAAATTTAGATACAAGAAGAAGTGATGATAATGGTTACTATGATCAGGAGCCCATGACAAAGACATTGTTACATGGATTTAGCAATTTGTATAGTATATATGATATTCAAAATAATCAAATAAACATTTCTCTGGGTGAAGGCTATAAGCCTTTGGGCATATTCAGAGATAAGTATTCAGAAGAGATGATATTTCCCACATTTTTTTACGAAAAACAATTAGATTGTGTTACAAGAAACTTTAGATATCACAATATTGTTGAGTGGGAAGTTTTGCATCAAGATCATCATTTTTTGCATCATATAACAAATTTATTTTACAAAACAATGTGAATTATCCTCAATCAAATATTTAGTTGTATTTGAATTTGTATAAGAAAATGATAGTTAAAAGAAAAAAAACTAATAGCTAAAGACATTAAAACAAAGGCAAATTTCAAACACATTCTTGCATCGAACATTTCCTATATGGATCCTAGACAAATACGGACATCATCAGAGCATTTTTTACATTTTCATAAGAACTTATATGCAATGATCCAACAGTTAGTTCCACCCACTTTCCCTTTTTTTAGCAGTGTTAAACATATCTGGTATCCTTTAGTAAAGGCTTTGCAATGAACACATCAACAACAACAAAAATGTGTACTGAAAACAAAGTAGATGAAGATGATATTGATACCTTGATAAGAAATGACTATGCCACCTGTGTACGATATTACAAAAGAGGAATGAATGCTCTACATCAGTCAATTTCACATGAGTCTAAGTACTTTGGTGATATCATTGAGTATTTATTTGTAACAAAGTTCCAAAACCTAGGAAGCCAACATGAACATGGATTTATATAGATTAAAAATGCTTCCATCTATGGAACAAGTACATACATTACAAGGAAAATACCTTCTAGTAAAGGTTTTTTTGGAAGCCCCTATAAAAATAGCCGAAAAATTTGTTTGTAGTGGAGGTCACTAGCGAAGATGGGTGGGCAGATGTTTTAGCATATGTGTTTTTGACAGTGCGTCTATAATATCAAAATGCACCAATTATTTAAAATACACATAAGCCTCAATGCCTAATAGAACATGGTGCACCATGTCAGATTTATTTATTTTTTAAATAATAAAAAATAACGGTGACCTATGTTCCCATGAAGAATCGGTGTTGTCTATGTATCAAAATGCCCAAGTGTATATTATAAAGAGCAACGTTGTCTGGATTTTAATTTTTTAAAAATGCGGTGCTATATTCCGACAAAGCACCGATGTGGTTCGTGTATAAAAATGCTTTGGTGTGTCTTAACAACAACACCGCTATAGGGTTTTTAATTTTTTTAAATGTGGTGATCTTGGACATAGTCTGGACTGATGCAATTATGAAAATGCACCAAAACAGGTTTAAATAAAAAAAACCTATCGGTTGTAAATTTTATTTTACCATTTGCATTATTGTAGTGCTTTGAAGCACCAGTGACACTCTTGCCTCATGCAAGCACCCCGTCATCAGTGCTTCTCTTACTCACCATCCTTTCAAACTATACTTAGTGTGTGGCTTTCAGATTTTCTCAAATGACAGTGAAATTCTTTTTTTCTCATTTACATGTCAACAATTCCTCCTCATCAACCAAATGTCTAAGTAATGTCTATGTTTCTCTCTAATTTAATTTTTTAGCAGATTAGAAATGCAAATTACATTCAAAATCCATTTTTTTTATTTTTTTCCCTGCAAGATGCGTTCAACAAGTTTGGCTCGCACTGATAGTTGTGCACCCTATAAATTTAGGGAGGATGGATGATGGAAGTGTGGTAGGATTATTTTTTCATTCCCCTAAGGAAAACATAAGATCTGACACCTCCCTCTATGCCAATCACAATCTTATAGCAATTCTAGTTACTCTTATAGCATTCCAACACAATTATGTAGCATACTTGTTTTACCCATATATATATCAAATGGTAGATTGGATTTAATTGAAATATTTTGATCATGTTTCTATCATCCTTCTTCATCTTCCCAAAAAATATATTGGCCAACGGATGCACGAATCTCAAGAAAAATTAAAATAGGTTGTAGGTGATGGAGGATGCATTGGAATTTGTTGAAATTTCTTGAGGATGTTAACATAATCATTATGCATCTACCCATAAACATATAGGAAAAATGATGCATAGTTTTTGAGATATGGTAAAAATAATTTATGCCCTGTGTACTTTGGCAGTCGTGTAACAAAACATAAACTTCCTATAGCACTTTAGGACAACGAGGAAAATCAATGGGAAAGGATTGGGAATGATGGGTGGATGTTGGAAATATATTAGGGTGATGGATGGACATGGCCTTGGTCCTTTTGGATCATCTTATCAAAGGAGGAGAAAGCCCAAGTTTCACTTTCTTTGACTATGTTTTTTATCAACTTCTTCTTTTGGTGATAACTTGTTCTTGTTGCTTGCAAAGGTTTGAGAGAACTTGCATTCATCAGAGAGAGATACGGAGAGAAAATAATTTTTTTCTTTTCATTTTTCATTTTTTTCTTTTTTTTCTTTAGCCTACTAGTTGCCTCAATGAGGTTTTCAACTAGTAGGTCTACCTAGGCACCTCAAAAGAGATTTTCAGCTAGGATATTTTCTTTTTTTTCTTTTTTCCAACCCATTGACTTCCTCAAGGAGGTTTTCAATAAATGAGTCAATCTCACGCACTCCAAAGGAGGTTTTCACTTGAGATTTTATTTTTTCTTATTTCCTTTTTTTTTAATTCCTTATCCTACTCTACTTGAAAAAAGAAGATATCTTTCAAGTATAGGGATACTTCCAATGGAGCCATGTTCATATCAAGATAACATATAAACCCATGTGTAGGCTCAAAATATATGCTCTAACATGTACCTGGATATTAGATACCAACCTTTTTTACTTTCATGATATTAAGCACTATTGAAAAAGAAAGTGATGATCCATCTTGTTGATTTTCTAGAACCAAATTTCAATATAGATTTGATGCCCTTAGTTCACTTGCTCATATGGATCATTATTCATGTCTTATTTTTTGTGTTTTTCAAATCTTCTACTATTTGTTAATTATTCTCTTGAACACATAGAAGATCTGATGGTAAACATGATGGAACTTTCTCATTCCCATTTGAATCTTGTATTTCTGAATGTTGTCCTTCAATGAAATCAAGAGAATCCCTTTTCTCAAATACTCATCTTGATCTAAGATGAATACCATTTAGATCAAGAGGATTTGTTTAGAAGTAGTTTACCTCATCATTGTAAGTAGGATTAGCTGCTTCATTGTTTGGGTTTGGAAATGGTGGTACAAGTAATTGAGTGAGACTAGATCCTTGAGATGGATGTGGTTGACGTTGTGGTTGTGGCGGAGGTGGATGGTATAGATAGCATGGAGTTGGATATGGATGATATTGAGGAAAATATTGAGGATATTGTGGATTTATCCCATAAATTCATTGCCAACCTTGTTGCCAAGATTGGTTTTGGGGTTGAGATGGCCACGGTTTCCAAGGAAAGGGTATGTTCCAATTACTTTGAGATGGATGTTTATAATCTTCAAATTGTGAATTAGGTTTTTGCATCATATTAGGTTGACTAGGCTTCCATGGTCTTTTTGGAGCTAGATAACATAGCTACTTTGGTGATTCACTTGCTCTATTGTCCTTTTGTTAAATTTCCTTCAACCTCGATAATGATGGGAAATATTTAGTAGCATGTGATTTTGCATGGATAACACAAATATCAGCATCCTCTTTTTGCTCATTTTTCATTCTTAACATTTCTAGTTGTTTTCTTATATTTCTAAGAATTTTTGTTTTAAATTTATCAAGAAATTTTCCGAGTTTAGCTTGACCTACCAATCTTGATGTTGATTTACTTCCTCTTTCCCTTCCTCTTGATATTTGCTTGAATTTTTCACAAATTTCTTCAAATGATAATTGGTATACATCACCTCTATTCATGAGATCAAGGCGATCAATCCACTCATCTCCAATTGTTCTAAGTAAGATGGTTTTAGTGTTTCAAATCATAAGTGATGTAATTTTGTCCTCTTAACATTGTACATATATATCTCTATTAGATCCTCAAGGCTCTCATCTTTTTTTGAGTCATTATAAAGATTTCTTCTTCAAGGTCGTGATCTTTATGTTTTTCTATAAATATATTTTTCATATCATTCCATGATCTTATTGAATTAGTACATAAACTCATGAACCATTTAAGAGATCTATCCTTGAATGTTGCTGGAAAAAAATATCATTTTTTGAGTGTTTAATAAATAACCATAAGATCTACAAAGGATTTCAAATTCAAATAGAAAGGTTTCTGGATCCTTTGACCTCATACCATGGAATTTTGGAAGGAAATATGGAGGGATTTTCTTCATATGAACATTGTTATTAGTATCTTGAATGGGAAATCCAAGAGGATCTTCCTCATTTTCATCATCTCCATCTATTTCTTCCACATTATCTTCCACCTTTTATTCTTCTACCTGAAAAAGTGGATGGTGATGTGGTTCTTACTGCACCATGTGGTAAAATGGTGGGGTTTGGTGTTGGAGAAGTATTTTTTTAGTTTTCATAAAAAAAAATTGAATGAGAATTCTAATGCAATGATATTGTTTTGAAATGAAATATGCGTAATGAATTTTTTTGTTTTTGTAGAAAATGAAATAAATAAATTAACTAGGGAAGAAAACAATGCATACTTTGACACCTCCCCGGAAGCGATGCCAAGAAATCATGAGCTCTAGTATTGCAACAAGAATGTTGAAACTCCCAAGGCTATCGAATTAAATTATCAACCCAGAATTCGTACAAACTTAAGAGGTGTCGGCACTATATGTGCAACATGCAATGTGTCCTTTCATTTATCTGATGCAATGAAGTGAATGTCATGAAATCAAAGTCTAAACTAATTGCAGAAATGGAAATGTTGCTTTATCAAAGGTAAATGTTAATCCTAAGTGTATAAATTTAAAGGCTATACTACTTGAAAAAATTTAAACATTAATCTACTTGCAAAATGTAAATTTTGGATTGAAAGAAAACCTAGTCTAGAGAATGGAAATAATAGTGCTTGAAATAGAAATCCTAGCTTAAGAATAAAGAAAGAAAACTAATATAATATGCATGAAGGAAATATAATGTAATCCATAATTTCATTCCAAAGAGGTTAATAACCATCAAAAAATTCACTTGATATTTCATGTGATTGTGCTATCCAATTTGATGAGCCTTAGTATTGCAACAAGAATGTTGCAACTCCCAAGGCTACCAACTTTAATTATCAGCACGGGGTTCGTACAAACTTAAGAGGTATAAGATCTATATGTGCAGCATATAATGTGTCCTTCCTTCATTATCATGATGTAATGGAGTGAATGTAATGAAACCAAATCCTAAACTAATTGCAGAAATGGAATGGTTGAAATAAAAATATTAACCTACTATAGGAAAGAAAATAAAGGAAGGAAAACCTATTATAATTACATAAAATAAATATCATGAACTAAATATCATTCATTAAATTTCAAAGAGTTTATACCCATTAACAAATTTCATCGGATGTGGCAATTAAGAAAATCATTATCGTATTATGCAATTGATAAATCTATCCATTAACCTGAATTATTGAGATGTTTTGCAGGGGTTAAAGGGCATGTACTGAGTGGTGTTTATTCCTCATCAACCATTTATTTAGAGCCTAGGAGTTATGATTCAACCCTAAGGTAATAAAACAAATATTTTTGAGCAAATATGGGCCAGTATATACATGTTGGAAGAGTGTTACAAGAAGTTACATGTGTTGCTATAGGAAGTTACAGGATTTGCTACAAGAAGTTATAACTCATCGGATGATCAAGAAAATAAAATCCAAATTGGATGGGATAATTTTTTTTATTTAATAATATGTCTTAGGTCTCCATTCGAAGTGGAATCACTAAAAAATAACCATGTTAACACATGCTAAAAAATAGCATAAAATTACTAGTCTAAAATCTAGAAATTCGAGAACTAGTGAGCTAGTTAATCTATCAAATTCCTAACCTAATGTGAAAATGAAATTGGGTAAAAAAATTAATTAATTAGCTTCATGTAGTAGTTTCTTGCCCTTCTTGTAGTGCTACAGGATCTTCCTATAGCAATTATAGTCTTCCTATAGAAATCTAAAGAGAGGCCGAAATTTTATTTTTCAACTACTGGGATGATGGAGAGTGGTGAGTACATGAGTTGCACACAATCTGAATCCTATAGAAACTAAAATTTGCACGCCAAGACTTAGTGGGTCCACCATCTTTCCTTTTATTTTTATTTTTCATTTATTTTTTTCATTATTTTTTATTTCTTTTTTTCCAAATATTTCTCTTTTTTTCATTGCATGCAAAATAAACTCAAAGTTCTTTGAGTTAGCTGAGTTGGCCCTCATTTTCTCCTTTCGCACTCCATGTCCTCCGTCACTACTAAATGATTACAACCCACTTTCTCAAGTCCTCTTCACTTTTGTCTTGTTCCTCTCCCAAACATGTGGGTGTGTTGCCAAAAAGGTGAATTTATTTGCTAGATAACGCTGAGGTTGCTCAGCTACTTATTTTGGTTACAAAAAACCTTTCCCTTCATACACTTCCAACATTTTTCAAGCTAAAATAATTTTATAGGAAGTTTTTAGAGGATTGCATACCTAAGCCTTACCCTTGATGTGTTTTTGTAGGTGATATTGAGGTTGTTGATATGACTATTGAAGCTGCCTTTGGTGGTTCTAAAACTGCTAGTGATGATCCTTTGTTGGTTGCACGCTACTTCTGAAGAAAGGTAATAGTTGATATGTTGGCTTCTTGAGGTTTCATCTTCTTATGCTTTTTTTATCCATGCATTGGCTTTCCTCTAAAAAATTTCTTTGGAAATGTACTTAGCTAATCGAAGTTGTCACTGTAGGTCTTCTTGATGATGGATCAAGATTTTGCTATTTAAGATTATCAGTGATCCTGTGGTAGCCCTGTAGAAGTTTTGTGTATATGCAATATCAAGGATCCCTCAAGGTTTCTTATTGGTCAATTCCTCATTATGGTGCTTCCAAGTGGTTTTTATTATGGTTGTAGAAGGCTTGTGTAGACTGCTACAAGACTGTGTATCTTCCTGTAGTAGTCAAATAAACCCTCCTAGGATCATTATTTCCTTCAGGTGACACCTTCAAAAATATTGATAATTCATGAGTAATCTTTTGACAAGGATCAAACACCTTTTTTGTGGTGGAAGGGATGGAAGAGTCGGTGAAAATGATGATTTTTCATGGAGAGGGATGAACATGAGAGTGGAGAAGAGGCCAAGTGGGGTGGAAAATGAATGATGAGGCTATGGTGGATCTATCTCAACATTCCCTAAAGAATGCATGACTTTTTGGCCACTTTCTCCAATCAGATCTGCATCTTTTAGCTTCTTCGTGGCCATCCTATAGCAATTCTAAACTTCTTATAGCATTTCAAGACAACATCCTATAGAAAAATTATTTTATACATATCTCTCAAACAGTAGATAGGATTGACCTGCAATTTGGTGAGCATGTTTCCATCATCCCTATGCAACGACTTGTTATAAATCTTAGCCAATGAATGCATGAATCTTGAGAAAAAATAAAATTGGTTGTAGGTGGTGGAGGTCGATTTCGCAAAAAGTGTGTTAGAATTTCCTGATATTGCTTGAACATGTTACCATCATCCATATACATCTCCCCATGAAACAGCTCAGCCAATGGATGCCTGGATATCGAGAAAAAATAAAAATGGTTCTAGGTGATGGAGGTTGATTTCTCGAAAAGTGTGCACCAGAATTTGTTGAAATTCCTTGGGCATGTTAACATCATCCATATGCATATCGCCTAAACAAAATTTGAAAACGGATGTACGATTTTCAAGATATGACAAAAATAATTTGCAGTTGTGTATTTTGTCTTCTTGTAGCAAAACAGAGTCTTCCTATAGCATTTTAGGACAGCAAGGAAAATGAATGTGAAAAGCTTAGGAATGATGGGTGGATGGTGGAAAAAGATGAGGGTGATTTATTGGCATGGAATTGGTCCTTCTGGAGCGTTTGATCAAATGGAAAGAATGTCCAAGTTTGACTTCATTTAACTAGAATTTTGACAACCTTTTTCTTTTGGTGCCAACTTGTTTTTGTTGCTTGCAAAGGTTGGAGAGCACCTACATTCATCATAGAGATACATGAAGCAAACAATTTTTCTTTTTTAATTTTTTCATTTTTTCCCTTTCGGCCTACTAGCTGCCTCAATGAGGTTTTCAACTAGTAGCTCTACCTAGGCACCTCAAATGAGGTTTTCACCTAGGATATTTTCTTTTTCTCTTTGTCCAACCCATTAGCTGCCTCATGGAGGTTTTCAATCAATGAGACAATATCACGCACCTCAAAGAAGGTTTTCACCTGAGATTTTATTTTTTTCCTCTTATTTTTCATTTTTTTTACTCTTTCCTATCCTACTCTACTTGAAAAAAACAAAATCATTTTCAAGTGTAGGAATACTTCCAATGGAGCCACTTTCATAACTAGATGATAAATAAAATCATGTGTAGGCTCGAAACATATTCTTCGACATGTACCTGAATGTAAGATACCAAATGCTTTGATTGAGTTGAGAATAGGAATTGTTGAAGAAGAGTGTGTTGTTGCAACTTAATGATTGTTTGGAACCATATCTCAATATAGTTGTGATGCCCCTAGTCCACTTGTAAATTTAGATCTCTTTTTGTGTCATCTTCTACCATGACATTCAAATATTCCTCTTTTTGCAAATTACTTTTTTGAACACATGGAGGATCTGATGGTAAACATGAGGGACTTTTCTCAATCTCTGATTTTGATGTCTATTGTTCATCAAGCATAGCCCCTGATTCTTTGATCTTCTCATTTGAATCTTCATTTTCTACATGTTACCCTTCAATGGCATCAAGAGAATCTCTTTTTTGCAATACTCTTCCTGATATAGGATGAATACCATTAAGATCAAGAGGATATGTTTGAAATTGTTGTTCCTGAGTATTGTATGTGGGTTGAGCTACTTCCTTGTGTGGGTTTGGAAATGGTGGTATAGGTGGTTGAGTGGGAGTGGAATTTTTAGATGGATGTGGTTGGGGTTGTGGTTTTGGTGGAGGTGGATGGTAGGGATAACATGGAGTTGGGTATGGAGGGTATTGAGGAAAATGTTGAAAATAGCAATAAGAAATGCTAAAATAGAAATGCTAAAAATAGCATTGATATAGATCACATTTCAGGATATATTCCAATTTAAATTTGTCCTTGAATTAAAATTAAGAATTAAAATTCGAATTTGGTTTCACCAGCTGTTTGAAAAATAATTAATTAATTCATCTTGAGTTAATTAGTTGGTGAAAATCAAACATGAAGTCTTTCTGAAGACATGCAACAGTTATCCCTTTGATTGAGGAAGTTATCACTTAATTAAGGAGATAAGGATGAGTTGTATTTGAGTCATAATTAGTTAGCTCAGTTAACTGAGTTAAGTCCAATTAAATTAGTTCCAAACAGTTTGTGGAACTAATTGTGAGTTCAGTCAGTTAATGCATGCATGCATGCAACTAGTGTTCTCCAGATAACTGAATTTCTCTCATAAATAACTCATGCATGTCAGTTCAGACAAATACCCAGTTGAGATTAAAGGTAGGGATAGTGTACTATCAGTTGCTAGAATATTCCCATGTGAATATCTCTTGCATGCAAAAGGAATTCATTCATTGAGGATTGCATAGTTACTACAGAGGTCAGAGCAGTGTGTGAGGTGAGAATCACACAAGTGGCAGCTAGAGGACCCAGGAGAAACTGTGCAAGGAAATAGGAGGCTTGGAGGACTCAAGGAAGGCATATATGTGTTGTTTATTATGTCTATGAGCAGCAGTGAGGGATTGTACTGAGAGCTGGATAGCTTGAGAGCTAAAGCTTTGTGTAATCCTGAGATATTTCCACTTGTATGATAATATAGATAGTGGGGTTTTTCACTGAGGCTTTCCCCGGAGTATTCTTCTGTGTTTCATGTGTGATTGAATCTTCTTCTCTGTTATATGTGTTCTGGTTGATCTTGCTCAAAATCAATTAAGCTTCCACAATTTTGATTGTAGAAGTAGATTAAGTATTTAGCTTTAGTACATTGCATAATCAGTTTAATCTATAGTGATAATTGCTACATGGTATCAGAGGGAGGTTATCAAAGCGGAGAACAGTATACAAAGAAGGGAGAAGTTCAGAGTTTTGAAGTTCTTGATTGTAAGTACACAATCGATTTCTTATCACATCTCAAAGTTCACCAATGGCATTAAATGGCTTGAGACTCGAGTATGCCCCGGATGGGAGCTCGAATTACATAGCATGGAAGTGGTATTAGAGGACAAAGGTTTGAAGGACTTCATTGATCAAGAAGTCCCCAAGCTAGCAGCAACTAATTCCCAAGAATTGGCCGAATGGAATAAATGTGTGGCGAGAGTGAGGAGGATACTTCTGGAGGGAGTTCGAGACCATATTGTCTCGAGTCTCCATGGGAATGAGACTCCATTTTCAATGTGGAAGACATTGAAGGATCTATATCAGAAAAACAGTGACCAAATGAAGCTGGCACTGAAGGAAAAGCTTTAGAAAGTCAAGTGTGAAAAGGGTGACACGATCTCTACATATCTGAACAAGCTCACCACCTGTAGAGATGAGCTTGGAAGTGTAGGAATCATGACAGCCAATGATGACATGGTGAGTCTTTCTCTCCACTGTCTTCCTAAGAGCTGGCGTAGCTACCAGGACTCAGTGAATGGAAGAGAGAAACTGCTAGATTAGGAATGATTGTGGTTAAATCTGATGCAGGGGGAGATCAGGAGGAGCACCAGAGATGGTTCTTCATCCAAGGAGGATGAAGAAAATCTAGCCTTAGCAAGTAAGGCAAGGAAAGGGAAGGAGAAGGATTCTCATTCCAAGTCAAGCTCTTCCCATGGTAGGAAGAAGATTGACAAATCTAAAGTGAGATGCTTTAATTGTCATGAGGTGGGCCATTATGCAACTAATTGACCATTGGAGAAATCGAAGAAGGTATCCTCGGAAGGATATGAAGGTGAGGCATTGGCCTCTCAGTCCGAATTGGATTTTACCCTCATCGCATGCATGGTTTCATCGATGATGGGTTGTGGTTGGTTTCTTGATAGTGGAGCCTCATTCCACATGACCAACGATAAGAGTTTGTTCAGTACCTTGGAGGAGAAAGACCCTCAAATGTGCATAGAGATGGGTAATGATGAAAAGTATAGTGTTTGAGCAGTAGGCATGGTTGCTTTTAAGAGGGAGCATGCAGCTCTCATTACCTTGAAAGGTGTGAAGTATCTGTCTGGTCTGAATAAGAACTTGGTATCGATCATGATGTTGGAGGACAAAGGTCACGATGTTGTCTTGAGTAAGGGAAAGGTTTTCCTTAGACACATCACCACGAGACAAGTGAAGCAGATCGGTTCATGAGTCAAGAACCTAAATTCTCTTGAGGTTCAAGATGCATGCAAAGCCTTGAGGAGCAAGGAAAATGTTGGAAACTTGGTCGCTGAGAGGGAGAGTACATTACCTCTCAACATGCAGCACCAGAAGAAGTCTCAGACAATTATCGAGGAGCCACAACTGGAGATGCTGAGAAGTGACTAAGTGGAGGCATCCACTCATGCAAAGACCTCTAGTAAGGGGAAATTTCGAGCCAAGTGGGTAGAAGGATCACATGTAGCCATACCTCCAGTTGTGAGGTGAGGTAATGTGAAGTGATAATCTCATGAAGGCTGAAATAGGGGTAGGATCCTTGAGGTACCCAACCTCTTTAATAGACATTGCTACAAGAGCCCCAATGAGGAGTAGCAGGACTGGCTGAGTGGGTAGAGATAGATGTTGACAAAGCGGCAAAGGGAGCTTCAGCATCAGAGGGTGTTTCTAGCCCAACAAGGAGGTCAGTTGGGAGATCAGTTACTTACTTCTCAATAACTGAGTTGTAGTGCAACAGTGGACAACACAATGCAACATGACGAGAGGAGGTGTAGTGCAGATGCAGTGCTGGGAGATAGGACTAGCAGCAACATGGATGCAGCAAGAGGAATCAGTGTGATTGATGCTGTCAAATAATAAAGTGATAGAGACTAGAGCAGTCAGATACTGAAGAGCACAGAGGTGCAGAGTTTTCAGTCGACAGAGGCATCATTCTGATTCAGGTTAGATGTTTTTTTGTTTCTAAAGTTGCTGGAGCAACAACACTTGAGACAAGTGTTGCATGCAGAACATTCCAAAGGTTCAGGATCGAGATTGAGTTGAACGTCTTTCTTGTTGAGAGGGAGTGTTGAAAATAGCAACAACAAATGCTAAAAATAGCATTTCTATAGATAGAATTTCAGGATATATTCCAATTTTAATTTGTTCTTGAATTAAAATTGAGAATTAAAATTTGAATTTAGTCTCACCAGCTATTTTAAAAATAATTGATTAATTCATCTTGAGTTAACTAGTTGGTGAAAATCAAACATGAAGTCTTTGTGAAGACATGCAACAGTTATCCCTTTGATTGAGGAAGTTATCACTTAATTAAGGAGATAAGGATGAGTTGTATTTGAGTTGTAATTAGTTAGCTCAGTTAACTGAGTTAAGTCTAGTTAAATTAGTTCCAGTTTATGGAACTAATTGTGAGTTCAGTCAGTTAATGCATGCATGCATGCAACTAGTGTTCTCCAGATAACTGAATATTCTCTCATAAATAACTCGTGCATGTCAGTTCAGACAAATACCTAGTTGAGATTAAAGGTAGGGACAGTGTACCATCAGTTGCTAGAATATTCCCATGTGAATATCTCTTGCATGCATAAGGAATTCATTCCTTGAGGATTGCGTGATTACTAAAGAGGTCAGAGCAGTGTGTGAGGTGAGAATCACACAGGTGGCAGCTGGAGGACCCAAGAGAAACTGTGCAAGGAAATAGGAGGCTTGGAGGACTAAAGGAAGGCATATATGTGTTGTCTATTATGTCGATGAGCAACAGTGAGGGATTGTACTGAGAGCTGGATAGCTTGAGAGCTAAAGCTTTGTGAAACCCTGCGATATTTCCACTTGTATTATAATACATATATCGGGGTTTTTATCTCAGGCTTTCCCCATAGTATTCTTCTGTGTTTCATGTGCGATTGAATCTTCTTCTTTGTTATATGTATTATGGTTGATCTTGCTCAAGATCGATTAAGCTTCCACAAGTTTGATTGTAGAAGTAGATTAAGTATTTATCTTTAGTACATTGCATAATCAATTTAATCTATAGAGAGAATTTCTACATGGTATCAGAGGAAGGTTATCAAAGCGGAGAAAAATATACAAAGAAGGGAGAAGTTCGAAGTTTTGAAGTTCTTGATTGTAGGTACATAATCAATTTCTTATCACATCTCAAAGTTCACCAATGATGTTCAATGGCTTGAGACTCAAGTATGCCCTAGATGGCAGAACAAATTACATAGCATGGAAGGATCGCATGGAAGCGGTATTAGAGGAAAATGATTTGAAAGACTTCATTGATCAATAGGTCCCCAAGCCAGCAACAACTAATGCCCAAAAATTGGTAGAATGGAAGAAATGTGTGGAAAGAGCGAGGAGGATTATTCTAGAGGGAATTCGAGACCATATTCTCTCGAGTCTCCATGGGAAGGAGACTCCATTTTCAATGTGGAAGACATTGAAGGATCTATATCAAAACAACAGCATCCAGAGGAAGTTGGCACTGAAGGACAAGCTTCGGAAAATCAAGTGTGAAAAGTGCAACACGATCTACATATCTGAACAAGCTCACCACCTGCAGAGATGAGCATGGAAGTGTAGGAATCACGAGAGCCAATGATGACATGGTGAGTCTTGCTCTCCTTGGTCTTCTTAAGAGCTAGCATAGCTACCAGGACTTAATGAATGGAAGAGAGAAACTGCTAGATTAGGAACGACTGTGGTCGGATCTGATGCAGGAGGAGATCAAGAGGAGCACCAGAGATGGTTCTTCATCCAAGGAGGATGAAGAAAATCTGGCCTTAGCGATTAAGGCAAGGAAAGGGAAGGAGAGGGACATTATGCAACTAATTGTCCATTGAAGAATTCCAAGAAGGGATCATCGGAAGGATCTGAAGGTGAGGCATTGGGCTCTCAGTTTGAATTGGATTTTACCCTCATCGCATGCATGGTTTCATCGATGATAGGTTGTGGTTGGTTTTTTTACAGTGGAGCCTCATTCCAGATGACTGGCGATAAGAGTTTGTTCAATACCTTTGAGGAGAAAGACCTCTAGATGTGCATAGAGATGGGTAATGATGAAAAGTATAATTTTTCAGGAGTAGGCACGGTTTCTTTCCAAAGGGAGCATGGAGCTCTCATTACCTTGACATATGTGAAGTATGTGCCTGGACTAAAGAAGAACTTGGTATCAATTGTGATGTTGGAGGACAAAGGCTACAATGTTGTCTTCAGTAAGGGAAAGGTTTTCCTTAGACACATCACCACAAGACAAGTGAAGAAGATCGGTTCATGAATCAAGAACATGTATGCTCTTGAGGTTCAAGATGCATGCAAAGCTTTGAGGAGCAAGGCAAACGTTGGAGACTTGGTGGCTGAGAGGGAGAGTACATTACCTCTCAACATGCAGTGCTAGAAGAAGTCTCGGACAATTGTGGAGGAGCCACAATTGGAGATGCTAAGAGGAGACCGAGTGGAGGCATCCACTCATGCGGAGACCTCTAGTAAGGGGAAATTTTGATCCAAGTGGGTAGAAGGATCACTTGCTACCATACCTCCAGGTGTGAGGTGGGGAAATGTGAAGTGATAGTCTCATGAAGGCTGAAATAGGGGCAGGATCCTTGAGCCACCCAACCTCTTTGATTAGACCTTGCTACAGGAGCCCTGAAGAGGAGTAGCAAGACTAGTTGAGTAGGTAGAGACAAATGCAGATGGAGCAGTAGAGGGAGCTTCAGCATCAGAGGGTGTTTCTAGCCCAACAGGGAGGTTAGTTGGGAGATCAATTACTTACTTCTCACTAACTAAGTTGTAGTGAGGTAGTGGGCAGCACGATGCAACATGATGAGAGGAGGTGCAGTGCAGATGCAGCGCTGGGAGATAGGACCAGCAGGAGCACATTTGTAGCAGGAGGAATCAATGTGATTGATGCAGTCAGAGATCAAAGTGATAGAGGCTAGAGCAGTCAGATACTGAAGAGCACAGAGGTGCAGAGTTTTCAGTCGACAGAGGCAATAGTAGTCAGACTTTGATGACAGAGGCATCATTCTGATTCAGGTTAGATGTTTTTTTGTCTCTGAAGCTATTGGAGCAACATCACTTATCTCAAGTGTTGCATGCAGAACATTCCAAAGGTTCAGGATAGGGTTCAAGTTGAATTCCTTCCTTGTTGAGAGGGAATGTTGAAAATAGAAACCATAAATGCTAAAAATAGCATTGCTATAGATAGCATTTCAAGATATATTCCAATTTTAATTTGTCCTTGAATTAAAATTGAGAGTTAAAATTTGAATTTAGTCTCACCAGTTGTTCGAAAAATAATTAATTAATTCATCTTGAGTTAATTAGTTGGTGAAAATCAAACATGAAGTCTTTCTGAAGACATGCAACAGTTATCCCTTTGATTGAGGAAGTTATCCCTTAATTAAGGAGATAAAGATGAGTTGTATTTGAGTTGAAATTAGTTAGCTCAGTTAACTTAGTTAAGTCTAGTTAAATTAGTTCCAAACAGTTTGTGGAACTAATTGTGAGTTCAGTCAGTTAATGCATGCATGCATGCAACTAGTGTTCTCAAGATAATTGAATATTCTCTCATAAATAACTCATGCATATCAATTCAGACAAATACCTAATTGAGATTAAAGGTAGGGATAGTGTACTATTAGTTGCCAGAATATTCCCATGTGAATATCTCTTACATGCAGAAGGAATGCGTTCCTTGAGGATTGTGTAGTTACTACAGAGGTTAGAGGAGTGTGTGAGGTGAGAATCATAGAAGTGGAAGCTGGAGGACCCAGGAGAAACTGCGCAAAGAAATAGGAGGCTTAGAGGACTAAAGGAAGGCATATATGTGTTGTCCATTATGTCTATGAGCAGCATTGAGGGATTGTATTGAGCGTTGGATAGCTTGAGAGCTAAAGCTTTGTGTGATCCTGAGATATTTCCACTTGTATGATAATACAAATATCGGGGATTTTAGCTGAGGCTTTCCCCATAGTATTCTTCTGTGTTTCATGTGTGATTGAATCTTCTTCTTTGTAATATGTGTTCTGGTTGATCTTGCTCAAAATCGATTAAGCTTCCGCAAGTTTGATTGTAGAATTAGATTAAGTATTTAGCTTTACTACATTGCATAATCAATTTAATCTACAGTGAGAATTTCTACATGGTATCAGAGGGAGGTTATCAAAGTGAAGAACAGTATACAAAGAAGGGAGAAGTTCGAAGTTTTGGAAGTTCTTGATTGTAGGTACACAATTGATTTCTTATCACATATCAAAGTTCACCAATGGTGTTCAATGGCTTGAGACTCGAGTATGGCCTGGATGGCAGCTTGAAATACATAGCATGGAAGGATCTCATGGAAGTGTTATTAGAGGACAACGGTTTGAAGGACTTCATTGATCGAGAAGTCCCCATACCAACAGCAGCTAATGCCCAAGAATTAGCAGAATGGAAGAAATGTGTGGCGAGAGCGAGGAGGATTCTTCTGGAGGGAGTTAGAGACCATATTGTCTCAAGTCTCCATGGGAAGGAGACTCCATTTTCAATGTGGAAGACATTGAATTATCTATATCAGAACTGCAACGACTAGAGGAAGTTGGCGCTGGAGGACAAGCTTCATAAAATCAAGTGTGAAAATGGCGACACGATCTCTACATAGTTAAACAAGCTCACCACCTACAAAGTTGAGCTTGGAAGTGTAGGAAGCATGCCATCCAATGATGACATGGTGAGTCTTGCTCTCCTCGATCTTCCTAAGAGTTAGCATAGCTATCAGGACTCAGTGAATGGAAGAGAGAAACTGTCATATTGGGAATGACTGTGGTTGGATCTAATGCAAGAGGATATCAGGAGGAGCACCAGAGATGGTTCTTCATCCAAGGAGGATGAAGAAAATATGGCCTTAGCGAGTAAGGCAAGGAAAGGGAAGGAGAAGGATTCTCATTCCAAATCGACTTCTTCCCATGCTGGGAAGAAGATTAACAAATCTAAAGTGAGATGCTTTAATTGTCATGAGGTGGGCCATTATGAAACTAATTTTCCGTTGAAGAAAATCCAAGAAGGGATCCACAAAAGGATCTGAAGGTGAGGCATTGGCCTCTCAGTTCGAATTGGATTTTACCCTCATTGCATGCATGGTTTCATCGATGATGTGTTGTGGTTGGTTTCTTGACAGTGGAGCCTCATTCCACATGATTGGTGATAAGAGTTTGTTCAGTACCTTGGAGGAGAAAGACCTGCAGATGCGCATAGAGATGGGCAATGATGAAAAGTATAGTGTTTCAGGAGTAGACACGGTTGCTTTTCAGAGGGAGCATGGGGCTCTCATTACCTTTATAGATGTGAAGTATGTGCCTAGACTGAAGAAGAACTTGGTATCGATCACGATGTTGGAGGACAAAGGCTACGATGTTGTCTTCAGTAAGGGTAAGGTTTTCCTTAGACACATCACCACGAGACAAGTGAAGTAGATTGGTTCACGAGTTAAGAACATGTATGCTCTTGAGGTTCAAGATGCATGCAAAGCCTTGACGAGCAAGGAAAATGTTAGAGACTTGGCGGTTGAAAGGGAGAGCACATTACCTCTCAACATGCAGTGCCAGAAGAAGTCTCAGACAAATTTGCAGGAGCCACAATTGGAGATGCTGAGAGGAGACCGAGTGGAGGCATCCACTCATGCAGAGACCTCTAGTAAGGGGAAATTTTGAGCCAAGTGGGTAGAAGGATCACATGCAGCCATATCTCCAGGTGTGAGGTGGGGCAATGTGAAGTGATAGTCTCATGAAGGCTAAAATAGGGGCAAGATGCTTGAGGTACCCAACCTCTTTGATTAGACATTGCTATGGAACCCCCAATGAGGAGTAGCAGGACTAGCTAAGTGGGTAAAGACAAATGCGGATAGAGTGGCAGAGGGAGCTGCAACATTAGAGGGTGTTTCTAGCCCAACAGGGAGGTTACTTGGGAGATCAGTTACTTACTTCTCAGTAACTGAGTTGCAGTGCAGCAGTGGGTAGCACGATGCAACATGATGAGAGGAGGTGCAGTGCGGATGCAGTGCTGGGAGATAGGACCAGTAGCAACATGGATGCAGCAAGAGGAATCAGTGTGATTGATGCAATCGAACATCAAAGTGATAGAGGCTAGAGCAGTCAGATACTGAAGAGCACAAAGGTGCAGAGTTTTCAGTCAACAGAGGAAATAGCAATCAAAGACTTTGATGACAAAGGCATCATTCTAATTCAGGTTAGATGTTTCTTTTCTTTCTGAATTTGCTGGAGCAACAACACTTGAGAGAAGTGTTGCATGCAGAACATTCCAAAGGTTCAGGATTAGGTTCGAGTTGAATGCCTTTCTTGTTGAGAGGGAGCGTTGAAAATAGAAACAAGAAATGCTAAAAATAGCATTTCTATATATAGTATTTCAGGATATATTCCAATTTTAATTTGTCCTTGAATTAAAATTGAGAGTAAATATTTGAATTTAGTCTCACCAGTTGTTTGAAAAATAATTAATTAATTCATCTTGAGTTAATTAGTTGGTGAAAATCAAACATGAAGTCTTTCTGAAGACATGCAACAGTTATCCCTTTAATTGAGGAAGTTATCCCTTAATTAAGGAGATAAGGATGAGTTGTATTTGAGTTGTAATTAGTTAGCTCAGTTAACTGAGTTAAGTCTATTTAAATTAGTTCCAAACAATTTATGGAGCTAATTATTAGTTCAGTCAGTTAATTCATGCATGCATGCAACTAGTGTTCTCCAGATAATTGAATATTCTCTCATAAATAACTCATGCATGTCAATTCATACAAATACCTAATTGAGATTAAAGGCAGGGATAGTGTACTATCAATTGATAGAATATTCCCATGTAAATATCTCTTGCATGCAGAACGATTGCATTCCTTGAGGATTGCGTAGTTACTACAGAGGTCAAAGCAGTGTGTGAGGTGAGAATCACACAGGTGGTAGCTAGAGGACCTATGAAAAACTGCGCAAGGAAATAGGAGGCTTGGAGGACTAAAGGAAGGCATATATGTGTTGTCTATTATGTCTATGAGTAGCAGTGAGGGATTGTACTGAGAGCTGGATAGCTTGAGAGCTAAAGCTTTGTGTGATCCTGAGATATTTCCACTTGTATGATAATACTGATATCGAGGTTTTTAGCTGAGGCTTTTCCCATAGTATTTTTCTGTGTTTCATGTATGATTGAATATTCTTCTCTGTTATATGTGTTCTGGTTGATCTTGCTCAAAATCAATTAAGCTTCCGCAAGTTTGATTGTAGAAGTAGATTAAGCATTTAGCTTTAGTACATTGCATAATCAGTTTAATATACTGTGAGAATTTCTACATGGTATTAGAGGGAGGTTATCAAAGCGGAGAACAACATAGAAAGAAGGGAGAAGTTTGAAGTTTTGAAGTTCTTGATTGTAGGTACACAATCGATTTCTTATCACATCTCAAAGTTCACCAATGGTGTTCAATGGCTTGAGACTCGAGTATTCCCTGGATGGAAGCTCGAATTACATAGCATGGAAGGATCGCATGGAAGCGGTATTAGAGGATAATGGTTTGAATGACTTCATTGATCAAGAAGTCCCCAAGCCAGCAGCAACTAATGCCCAAGAATTGGCCGAATGGAAGAAATGTGTCGCGAGAGCGAGGACGATTCTTCTGGAGGGAGTTAGAGACCATATTGTCTTGAGTCTCCATGGGAAGGAGACTCCGTGTTCAATGTGGAAGACATTGAAGGATCTATATCAGAACTGCAGTGACTAAAGTTGGCGCTGAAGGACAAGCTTCGAAAAATCAAATGTGAAAAGGGCGACACGATCTCTACATATCTGAACAAGCTCACCACCTACAGAGATGATCTTGGAAGTGTAGGAAGCATGACAGCCAATGATGACATGGTGAGTCTTGCTCTCCTCGGTCTTCCTAAGAGCTAGCATAGCTACCGGGACTCAGTGAATGGAAAAGAGAAACTGCCGTATTGGGAACTACTATGGTCGGATCTAATGTAGGAGGAGATCAGGAGGAGCACCAGAGATGGTTCTTCATCCAAGGAGGATGAAGAAAATCTAGCCTCAGTGAGTAAGGCAAGGAAAGGGAAGGAGCATGATTCTCATTCCAAATCAACTTCTTCCCATGGTGGGAAGAAGATTGACAAATCTAAAGTGAGATGCTTTAATTGTCATGAGGTGGCCCATTATGCAACTAATTGTCCATTGAAGAAATCCAAGAAGGAATCCATGGAAGGATCTGAAGGTGAGGCATTGGCCTCTTAGTTCGAATTGGATTTTACCCTCATCGCATGCATGGTTTCATCGATGATGGGTTGTGGTTGGTTTCTTGATAGTGGAGCCTCATTCCACATGATCGGAAATAAGAGTTTATTCAGTACCTTGGATGATCCAGGTGGATATTGGTGGCCACCCACCTATCCCATTTGGACCCCCACAACTGTCTCTTTTAGTTTTTCAGTTTCCTTAATTGTAGCACAACTTACTATTTTTAGCAGTTTTTCGGGT
>APFE030356897.1:7531-23369 GCA_000404065.3 Pinus taeda | reverse complement strand
CTAATGAGCTATTGTACGTGTCAAACGGAGATCATATGCCAAAGTTACGACCCCGGGAAATTGATGTACCAACTTACCCAAAAACGGGGCCCACAATTTGGCGTTTCATCTCCTAAGGGTAGGTTTTGGAATGTGAAGGGTTTTCCATTGTTTCTCAACAATAAATAGGCCTTCGAGCCTCATTGTAAGTCAGTTCAGAGACATGTAGCCACACCTCTTCTCAGAGATAGCTACCATCGCCCTAGCTGGTTTATTTCCATTTCTGGTTGTAAGCATATTTCGGTATTTTCCATTAATGAAATGAAACATTATTTCCACTGCATCTTTATGTATATGGTTATCTCTGTGTTTTATTGCGTTCCTGTTTAAATCTGGATCATTGGAGGAGAAAGACCTCCATATGCGCATAGAGATGGGTAATGATGAAAAGTATAGTGTTTTAGGAGTAGGCACAGTTACATTTCAAAGGGAGCATGGAGCTCTCATTACCTTAATAGATGTGAAATATGTGCCTGGACTGAAGAAGAACTTGGTATCGATCTCGATGTTGGAGGACAAAGAATACGATGTTGTCTTCAATTAGGGAAAGGTTTTCCTTAGACACATCACCACGAGACAGGTGAAGCAGATCGGTTCAGGAGTCAAGAACTTGTATGCTCTTGAGGTTCAAGATGCATGCAAAGCCTTGAGGAGCAAGGCAAAAGTTGGAGACTTGGTGGCTAAGAGGGAGAGTACATTACCTCTCAACATGCAGTGCTAGAAGAAGTCTCAGACAATTTTGGAGGAGCCACAATTGAAGACGCTGAGAGGAGAGTGAGTGGAGGCATCCACTCATGCAGAGACCTCCAGTAAGGGGAAATTTTGAGCCAAGTGGGTAGCAGGATCACATGCAGCCATACCTCCAAGTGGGAGGTGGGGCAATGTGAAGTGATAGTCTCATGAAGGCTAAAATAGGGGCAAGATCCTTGAGGTACCCAACTTCTTTGATCAGACCTTGCTACGGGAGCCCCGACAAGGAGTAGTAGGACTGGATAAGTGGGTAGAGAAAGATGCAGATGGAGCGGCAAATGGATCTTCAGCATCAGAGGGTGTTTCTAGCCCAACATGGAGGTCAGTTGGGAGATCAGTTACTTACTTCTCAGTAACTGAGTTGCAGTGTAGCAGTGAGCAGCACGATGCAACATGATGAGAGGAGGTGCAATGCGGATGCAGTGCTGGGAGATAGGACCAGCAACAGCATGGATGCAACACGAGGAATCAATGTGAATGATGTAGTCAGAGATCAAAGGGACAGAGGCTAGAGCAGTCAGATACTAAAGCGCATAGAGATGCAGAGTTTTCAGTCGACAAAGGCAATAGAAATCAAAGACTTTGATGACAGAGGCATCATTCTGATTCATTTTTTTTCTGAAGTTGGTGGAGCAACAACACTTGAGAGAAGTGTTGCGTGCAAAAAATTCCGAAGGTTCAGTATCGAGTTCTAGTTGAATGTCTTTCTTATTGAGAGGGAGTGTTGAAAATAGCAACAAGAAATGCTAAAAATAAAAATTCTAAAAATAGCATTGCCATAGAGAGCATTTCAGGATATATTCCAATTTTAATTTGTCCTTGAATTAAAATTGAGAATTGAAATTCAAATTTAGTCTCACCAGTTGTTTGAAAATTAATTAATTAATTCATCTTAAATTAATTAGTTGGTGAAAATCAAACATGAAGTCTTTGTGAAGACATGCAATAGTTATCCCTTTGATTGAGGAAGGTATCCCTTAATTAAGAAGAGAAGAATGAGTTGTATTTGAGTTGTAATTAGTTAGCTCAGTTAACTGAGTTAAGTCTAGTTAAATTAGTTCCAAATAGTTTGTGGAACTAATTGTGAGTTCAGTCAGTTAATGCATGCATGCATGCAACTAGTGTTCTCCAAATAACTGAATATTCTCTCATAAATAACTCATGCATGTCAGTTCAGACAAATACGTAGTTGAGATTAAAGGCAGGGACAGTGTACTATTAGTTGCTAGAATATTCCCATGTGAATATCTCTTTCATGTAGAAGGAATTCGTTCCTTGAGGGTTGCGTAGTTACTACAGAGGTCAGAGCAGTGTGTGAGGTGAGAATCACACAGGTGGCAGCTGGAGGACCTAGAAGAAACTGCGCAAGGAAATAGGAGGCTTATAGGACTAAAGGCGGGCATATATGTGTTGTCTATTCTGTCTATGAGCAGCAGTGAGGGATTGTACTGAGAGCTGGATGGCTTGAGAGCTAAAGTTTTGTGTAATCCTGAGATATTTCCACTTGTATGATAATACAGATATCAGGGTTTTTAGCTGAGGCTTTCCCCATAGTATTCTTCTATGTTTCATGTGTGATTGAATCTTCTTCTCTGTTATATGTGTTCTGGTTGATCTTGCTCTAAATCGATTAAGCTTCCGCAAGTTTGATTCTAGAAGTAGATTAAATATTTTTCTTTAGTACATTGCATAATCAGTTTAATCTACAGTGAGAATCTCTACAAAAAATATTGAGGATATTGTGGATTTCTCTCATAACATCCTTGCCAACCTTGTTTTCAATATTGGTGTTGGGGTTGCGATGGCCAATTTTGTCAAGGAAAGGGTGTGTTCCAATTACTTTGAGATTGATTTTCATAAGCTTGAAATTGCGAATTAAGATATCGCATCATACCAGGTTGACTAGGCTAGCATTGTCCTCTTGGAGCTACATAACATAGCTTCTTTGGTGATTGTCTTGCTCCATTGTCCTCTTGGTAAACTTACTTCAACCTTGGTAATAATGGGAAATCTGCATGGACAACACAAATATCAACTTCTTCTTTTTCTTCATATTTCATTCTTAGCATTTCTACTTGTTTTCTTAGGTTTCTAAGAATTTTTGTTTTAAAGTCATCAAATAAATTCCCAAGTTTAGCTTGACTTACCGATATTTATGTTGATTTACTTACTCTTTCCCTTCCTCTTGACATGTGTTTGCATGTTTTACAAATTTCTTCAAATGTTAGTTGGTATACATCACCTCTATTCATGAGATTAAGGAGATCAATCCACTCATCTCTAATTGTTCTCAGTAAGAGGGTTTTTAGTGCGTCAGATCCTAAATGATGTAATTTTCTCCTCTTAACATTATACATGAGCCTCTCTATTAGATCCTCAAGACTCTCATCTTCTTTTTGATTCATTCTAAATAATTCTTCCATAAGATCACGGTCTTTATATTTTTCCAGAAATATCATTTTCATATCATTCCATGATCTTATTTAATTAGTCCCTAAACTCATGAACCATTTAAGAGCTCAATCATTCAATGTTGCCAAAAAAAATCTAAATTTTTTATTTTTTAATTAGTAACCATAAGATCTAAAAACAGTTTCGAATTCAAAAATAAAGGTTTTTAGATCCTCTAACCTCATACCATGGAAGTTGGGAAGGAAAGATGGAGTAATGTTCTTCATATTCACACTGACATTAGTATCTTGAATGGGAAATTGAAGAGGATCTTCCTCATTGTCATCATCTCCATCCATTTATCCTACCTTATTTGTCACCTCTTCTTCTTCTACTTGCAAATGTGGATGGTGATGTGGCTCTTATTTCACCACATGATCAAATGGGGGGTTGGTGTTGAAGAATTTTTTTTAATAAGAATGCTAATGTAATGAGATTTTATGTTCTTGAAATGAAAGATGCCGAATGAATTTTTTTTCTTTGCAGAAAGTAAAAAGGAATAAATCAACTAGGGAAGAAAACAATGCATACTTCAACACCTCCCCAACAACGGTGCCAAAAAGTGATGAACCACAGTATTGCAACAAGAATGTTGCAACTCCCAAGGCTACCAACTATTATTATCAACCCAGGGTTCGTACAAACTTAAGAAGTATCAGCACTATATGTGCAGCATACAATGTTTCATTCCTTCATTGTCATGAGGTAATGGAGTGAACGTAATGAATTCAAATCCTAAACTAATTGCAGAAATGGAAATGTTTGAAATGGGAATCTTAACCTATTACAGGAAAGAAAATACAAGGAAGGGAAAACTATTATAATTGCATAAATTAAATATCATGAAATAAACATAAATCATTAAATTTCAAAGAGTTTAGAACCATTGACAAAGTTCATTGGATGTGGAAATCAAGAAAATCATTATTGTATTATCCAATTCATAAATCTGTCCATTAACCCAAATTGTTGAGGTGTTTTGCAAGGGTTAAAAGGCAAGTCCTAAGTGGTGTTTATTCCTCCTCAACCATTTATTTAGAGCCTATGGGTTATGTTTCAAACCCAAGGGAAAAAAACAAGTTTTTGGAGAAAATCTGGGTAAGTATATACATGCTGGAAGAGTACTACAACAAGTTATAAGTGTTGCTACAAGAAGTTATGGGATTTGCTACGGGAAGATATAATTCACAAAATGACCAAGAAAATCAAATCCAAATTTGATGGGACAAATTTTTGTATTCAATATGATGTATTAGGTCTCCATTCCAAGTGGAATCACTCAAAAGTACTCCTATTAACACTTGCTAAAAAATAGCAGAAAACTACTAGTCTACAATCTAGAAATTCGAGAACTAATGAGCTAGTTAATCTATCAAATTCCTAACCTAATCAAGTGAAAATGAAATGGGGTAAATTTTGTTATTAAATTGAATGTTTTTATGATCTAATTCAAGTGGAATCAACTTTGTTAAATCTCATTAGCATGTTCTAAAAAATAGCAGAAAATTATTACTATTTGTCACAAGGGACTTCCAGAAATTTATATTTGGGAATAAGAAAATTAATCCAAGTAGCTCAATGATTACTATGACCTTCCAAAGTTGTTCCAATAATGGAATCATGCTTATGATCCTGCAAAATAACTTATTTCAACCATTTAACCCAATCCTACAATAAGAAAACATCAATTCTAAATGCAAAAATAAGAAAAACAAGAACAAGAGATGCATGTGAATAAGAAGTGAAAAGAATAAAATTAAATTATGCAAAAGAGCTATGAGACTCCTGAGATGGACAAACACAAGGAAACTTGCATTCCTATGGAGGAGACCAATATTTAGAAGTTGAACATGGCACCAATATTTTTTATTTCCATCAATGTAATTAAATCCCTGCAAGAAATGAAAGTGGAGCTGCAAAAATACAAATGTTCTCCACAAGAAGATTAAGAAAAACCAACCCCTAGAGGAAAATTCAAATTTGTACTTATAAAACATGATGGGAAAGCATTTCCCTTGAAAGGAGGAATCTTTCCCCTCCAAAATCCCTCATATAGTGGATATGGTTCCCAACACTAGGAATCTGCATTAAATGACAGAAAACACATTCCTAGATTTTCTCAATCATTGGAGGTCCAGAATTTGTGCAATAATTTCAGAATATCTTGTTTATTTATTATCCAATATTGATCCTCATGTAGTAGGGAGCAAGTCCCTAAATTATTTCCTCCTCCAGACCTTCATAATTTTCTAGTATTCTCACAATATTCTACAAAATAAATAATATTAGGCACAAATATGACATCATCTCTAAACCTTCCTAATGAACATATTAAAGCTAAAAAAACATTAATAAGTGTATAATGAGAGGTTTAATATAGCCTTCATGTGCCTAGGAAAGGTTAGATGGGCCTTAATTTGTGTCTAATTGGAGTCCCATCACAATTTATAAATCTGTCCATTAACCCAAATTGTTGAGATGTGTTGCATGGGTAAATAAACAAATCCTAAGTGGTATTTGGTATTCCTTAATCATGGATTTAAATTTTCAAGGTCATTATTCTAGCCTACGGGACAAAAACCAAGCTTTTGGAGCAAATCTGGTCAAGTTTACACGTGCTACAAGAGTGACAGGATTGCTACAGGAAAATACCTTTGTTAACGTGTGCTAAAAAATAGCAGACAATTACTACTCTAAAAACTGGAAATTCAAGAATTAGTGAGCTACTTAACCTATACAATTCCTAACATAATCAAGTGAAAACATTATGGGGTAAAATATTTTATTAACTTGAATTTTTTTATGACCCAATACAAGTGGAATCAACTTAAATTAAGCTCATTAACAAGTTCTAAAAAATAGCAGAAAAATACTATTATTTTGTTATAAGATACTTCTAAAAATTCTAGATTTGTGAACTAGTAAACGAATCCAAGTAGCTCAGTGATGAATATGCCTTTTCAAATTTTTTATAAGGATTAATCATACTTGTGAATATTTAAATAACCTACAAAATAAATAACTTCAATCATTTAACCAATATAACCTGTAACAAAAAAGCATGAATAGTAAATGCTAAAATAAGAGATGCAATTGAAAAATACATTCAAAGGAAATAAAGAATTCTTACAATAAGGATTTGAGGCTCTTGGAATGGAAGATCCCAAGGAAAATCAAAGTCTTATGAAGGAAACCAAGCTTTAGAAGCTAAAAATGGCACCAAGCTTCAATATTTGAATCAATCCAAGTACATCTCTGCTAGAAATGAAAGTGGAGCTTGTAAATAACAAGTTTTCTCCACTAGAAAACTAAGAAATACCTGCCTCTAGAGTAAAATTCGATTTTGTACTTATACAAAGTGACGGGGAAGCATTTTCCTTGAAAGGAGACAACTTTCCCCTCCAAAATCGCTCAAAAAGTGGATCTGGTTCCCAACACTAGGAATCTGCATTAAATGATTGGGAGCACATTCTTAGATTTTCTCAATCACTTGAGCTCTAGAATTTATGCAATAATTTAATAATATCTTATTCATTTATTATCCAATATTGGTCCTCCTGTAGTAGGGAGAAAGTCCCTAAATTATCTCGTCATCCAAATCTTCAAAATCTGCCCAATATTCTCATAATGTTCTACAAAAATAAATAATATTATGCACAAATATAAAATTAACACTAAACCTTCATAATGAACATATTAAAGCTAAAAAACATTATTAAGTGTAGAAGGAGAGATTTAAAATAGACTTCATGTGCCTAAAAAAAAGTAATATGTGCCTTAATTTGTGTCTAATTTAGAGATCCATAAGGGTTATAAGTCGTTGGGTTCATTCTCTATTAAAGAGGCCTATCTTCTAAAGGCCAACACACAAGACATGCAAAGACGAAATCTATGGGAAAAAATTTGGAGATGGAAACTATGGCCCAAAGTCTCATATTTCCTACGGATCTTGGGTGTGTGTTATATTCCTACCACAACTAGTCGCATGTGCAGGGGGGCATATGTGGGGCGATAGCCCCCCCTATTTGTTTCGTCGAGCATAGCAGGGGGATCACAAGGGGGGTGGAATCCCCCCTGTCATGGGGTTTACAGGTGGGTAGTAGCCCCCATATACGGGATCCAGGACAACACCCCATAAATTGTTTTTTGGACCCTATAATATGTGGGTGAACCTATCTATGGTTTTGTGCATGGGTTTTGCACATGGTTTTGGGCATGATCGTTTACTGCCCATAGTATTTTGTAGATCTGGTCAAGTGAACTATGGTTATGTTTTAATCCAAGGTTAATCGATTGGGGCTTATGAATGCTTTGGAATGTATATATATGTATTGTAACATTGAAATGAATATAATGAAAAATCAATCTAGTAGTCTCGATTTTGGGCTATAGGGAAAAATCTGTGTATATTAGTTTTAATTTCTCACCATTGTATATTTTTGTTTTAATAATTTGTTTGCAGGTAATTTATGTACATGGTTAAAACCTACCTTTGGTATCAAAGTTATTTTGGCTTGAAGCAGGTGCCTTTGTTGTTGAGGGATTTTGCTCGGGCCCATGGTTGACCCTATTCAGTGGAAGATCTGCAAGATCAATTCTTGCAGTGAAAGAATATGGTGAGCTATGGAAAGATAGAGATCAAGAAATTTAATGGTTAGAGTTTTTATTCGTGGAAGCTAAAGATGGAGGATCTGTTGGTGGATAAATATTAGTGGATCGTAGTAGATCCAAGTGCTAAACCAATGGCAATGTCAGCAGAAGACTGGGCGAAGTTGGATTGGAAGGCAAAGTGTAAAATACAATTTTGTATCTCAAACTCAGTATTTTTGAATGTATCAAGGGAAGTTATTACGAAGGATTTTGGGTCAAGTTAGGGACTTTGTGCCAATCTAAGTCTCTGGTGAATAAATTATTCCTGTGAAAAAAATTGTGTAACTTGAGGATGAAGGATGGAGACTCGGTGACAGATCATCTAAACTCCTTTAATATTACATTAAGTAAGTTTTTATCTGTTTATATAAAAAATTCAGATGAAGATAAGTGCATCAGTTCATTGTTTTCTCTACCAAATTCGTGGGATAGTTTGGTTGTTACAATAGGTAGCAATACAACTACCTTGAAGTTTGATGAAATAGTCTCATTCTTGTTGTCGCAGGAGATGAGATGGAAAAATATGGAGAGCCATAATGGAGATGCCTTGTTTATATGAGGACAGTTCCAGAAAAGAAATAAAAATAATTCCTTGAGTGGGAGATCTAAATCTACAGGAAAATTTATAAAGTTACGTTGTAAATGTGGAAAGGAAGGGCACTACAAAAAAGGATTGTAGATCTAAATCTTGTGAGAAAGGAAAGGATATGATGATGCTCCTTCTGTAGAGGAAAAAACCACCTCAGATGAAGGTGGGGATGTATACTTGGCTTCTTCTTCAAGTACACATGTAGATCATGAGGCATGGTTGATTGACTCAGATGCAACCTTTCACTTCACTCCCCATAGGGAGTGGTTTTGTGAATATGAGAAATCTAATGGTGGTGATATATTCTTAGGGGATGATAGGAAGGCTAGAATCATCGGACGTCAAAAATTAAAGTTGAAGCTACAACATGGAAGGATTAGAACACTTCCTAGTGTTCTGCATATTCCTGCATTGGCCAGAAATCTAATTTCCCTAAGCAAGATGGATGATGCAACTGTAAAAACATTGTTCGAGAAAGATATCTGCAAGATGGTTTAGGGAGCACTGATATTGATCTATGGAGTTTAGATTGGAACTTTTTACAAGCTTCTAGGTAGCACTATTATTGATGGGTGCAACATTTTGTGGTTCCTAAAATTAGAGCAGAAAACCTAGTGGTCTTTAGAGGAAAGACCATGTTATGGTATCAAAGGCTTGGACATATTAGAGAGAAGGGCCTTAGAATACTTCATGGTAATTGTATGGTATAAGGTATGTCTAATTTCTCTCTGGATTTCAACTTGTGTGAACATTTTGTGTATGGGAAGTAGAATCGAGTGAGTTTCCCCTGTAGTGCTTGAGGGTGAAAGGGGTATTAGAGCTTGTGCACAGTGATGTGTTTGGACTTATATCGGTTCTGTCACTAGGAAATTATGTGTACTATGTCTCTTTTATAGATGAATTCTCAAGGAATACATGGATATATTTTCTCAAGAAAAAATCTGAAGTCTTTTACAAGTTTAAAGAATTTAAGGCTCTAATGGAAAATGAGACAGAGAAGAAGACCAAGGTGTTGAAGACAGATAATGGTGGAGAGTTCTGCAAGAAGGAATTTGAAGAGTTCTGCAAGAAGTGTGGTATAGGATGATAGAAGACTACTTCATACACACCTCAACAAAATGGAGTTGCAGAAGGAATGAACAAGACATTGATGGAAAAGGAAAGAAGCATTTTTAGCAGTGTCAGTTTAGGAAAAGAATTATGGGTAGAGGCAGTGGAGACTGCATGTTACATGGTTAACATATCATCTTCATTAGCATCAGAGAATAACACTCTACATGAGGTATGGATTGGTAAGAAACCCTCTCTTTCACATCTAAGGGTATTTGGTTGTGATGCATATGTATATGTTCCAAAGGAGAAAAGAACCAAGTTGGATAGTAAATATAAAAGGTACATCTTTGTTGGGTATAAGGATGGTTTAAAAGGTTATAAGATTTGGAACCTAGAAACAAGGAAGGTTGTGTACAACTGAGATGTCACGTTTAGAGAGGTGAAAGATGTTATTAAATATGAAGTCCTACCAAAGTAACCTGAGAACATAGAGTTTGAGCTAAAGGAGGAAGAACCAGACTCTACATCAGAATAAGAATCAGAATATGAAGAGCCATAAACTCCAACTTTGAGAAGATCATTTTGAGAGAGAAGACAGCCAAAAAGGTATATTCCATCTACTTTCTGTTCAATTTTTTCTTTATCTATCACTGATGATGATCCCATAACTGTCAGAGAGCTAGTATATTCAGAGGATGGAAAACTTTGGAAAGAGTCCATGGTTGATGAAATGTAACCTTTGGACAAAAATGAGGCTTGGGATCTAGTGGAGTAGTTGGCTGGAAGGAAACCCATTGGAAGAAAATGGGTGTTTAAGAAGAAGATGAATGAAAAAGGAGAGCTGGAGAAATACAAAGCTTGGTTGGTAGCAAAAGGTTATTCTTAGTTGTTGGGAACTGATTTGGATGATATTTTTTCCTTATTGCCAAGTTAACTTCTATTAGATTACTTTTATCTGTTGTTGTTGCTTTTGATTTTGAGGTAGAACAGATGGATGTGAAGACAAGATTTCTTCACGTGGATATGGAAGAAGATATCTACATGAAGCAATTTGAAGGCTTTGCAGTGAAGGGTAACAAAGAACTAGTATGCAAGTTAAAAAAAGTCTTTGTGTGGGTTAAAATAGTCACCAAGGATGTGGTATTAGAATTCGATACATATATACAAGGACTTGGCTTCAACAGAAGCAAAGTGGATCATTGTGTTTATTTTAAATTAATTGGTGACTGTGTTATTTATTTGGTCTTATATGTGGATGATATGTTTTTTATTGGAAATGACAAAGAAATTATCCAGGATTTGAAGACCCAATTGTCCTCCAAATTCGACATAAAGGATCTTGGTGTTGTAAAGTATATTTTGGGCATGAAAATTAAACGAGATCAAGCAAAGAGGAATCTATAGTTAAACCAGAGGAAGTATGTCGAGACAATACTACAGAGGTTTAATATGCAAGATAGTAAACTAGTGAAGGTTCCTATTCATGTAGGTGTAAATTTATCTGTTGAACAGTGTCCCAAGACACAAGAATAGGAAGTGGGATGTCCCATGTTCCATATGAAAGTGCAGTCGGTAGCCTGATGTATGAAATGGTTTGTACTAAACCATACATTGCACATGAAGTGGGAGTATTGAGTAGGTTTATGTCAAAACAAAGGAAGGAGCATTGGACAACACCGAAGCGGGTTTTCAGGTATTTGCATGGCACTAGTGATTATAGTTTGTGCTACCAAGGAAGACTAGGATTAGACAAAATTTTGGACATTCGTGGCTTTGTTGATGTATATTGGGTTGGAGATCTAGATCAGAGAAGCTCTATAAGTGGGTATGTGTTTAACCTATTTAGAGGAGCAGCCAGTTGGATGATCAAGAGATAGTCTATAGTGGCACTTCCAACTACATAGGAAAAACACATGGCAGCCACTCATGCAAGCAAGGAAGCAATTTGGTTGCAGAGGTTGTGTTCAAGTATGGGTTTAGTACAGTGAGCTATAAGGATAGAATGTGATAGCCAAAGTGTAATTTTCTTGGAAAATAACCCTACTTATCATTCAAAGACAAAGCACATTGATGTTTAGTATCACTTTATGAGGGATATGGTTGAGGACAAAAAAGTGTTGCTAGTAAAGGTGGACACTTTGAAGAATGTTTTAGATGCATTGACGAATTCTATGAGCACTGAGAAGTTTTCTTGGTGAAGAGAAAAAATGGGTGTTGCAGTCCTACTAGACCAATGACTAAACTCTCTTGTGACCCCCTGTGTGGAAAAGAAAACAACAAGTCGAAGAATGTTGGGTGTGTGTTATATTGTTTCCACGAATAGTTCCATATTGGGGGGGGCACGGTGTAAAAAACCCCTATCATTGTGTCGGGCATAGAAGGGGCATGGGGGGTGGCAGCCAGCCTTGTCAGGGCATTTACAGGCAAGTGGTAGCCCACCTACACAAGTTCCGGGGTAGCACCCCAAAAAAAAATTGGACCCTATAATAGGTGGGCGGACCTACCTACAGTTTTGTGCATGGGTTTGGCATATGGTTTTGGGCATGATGATTTTCTTCCCATGGTATTTTGTAGATCCGGTCAATGAAACTATAGTTATGTTATAATCCAGGGTTAATGGATTGGGGTTTATGAATGCTTCGGCATGTATATATATGTATTGTAATATTGAAAGGAATATAATGAAAAATCAATTTGGTAGTCCCGATTTTGGGATCCAGGGGAAAATATCCATGTATATTTGTTTTATGTTCTCACCATTGTATATTTCTTTTTTAAGAATTCATTTGCAGGTAATTTCTGTACAAGATTAAAACCTACAAATTGGGTCATAAACGCATTTTAACTTGGGATTGGTTGCTCAAAAAAGGATTTGTAGTTCATCCCAATGTTCGATGTGTAAATAGAAAGAGGAGACAATGAATCATTTGTTGTCTGCCTGCCAGATTGTGGAAGAAGTGTGGACATAGGAGAGATATTAATTTGGACCTATGGATCAGGACAATGAGGATCTGCTTACTATAATCATTAATTGTCAGAGCAAGCACTTCAAAAATCCTATAGTAAATAAAGCTTGGATTCTAGTCGGGCTTTCTTATTTGGAATACTTGGAAGGAATGGAATCATGTCATTTTTTACATTTAGAATCCCTCAATTTATTCCATATGGAAAATAGTAAAATAAAATCTTAGAGAAACTATCCTAGCAGAAAAATGTGATGATGACGACTAGAAGGTAGATTCGTCTAAAGCAGGGATCCTTTCCTCTCCCGACTTGTCCCCTAAGATGTTGTTTTAGTTGTTATCTGTTGTGAGAGCCACAGGAGTCTCTTCATCATCTATTTTCACAAAGCCCCACCCCCCCCCCTTGAGCTTCACCAAAATCAACTTTGATGGGGCCTCTAAAGGCAACCTAAGTCTGATGGGATTTGGGGGGGTGATCCATTACTCCCAAGGCTCCCACATGGGCATATTTTCTGGATTTTGAAGGGTCACCACAAATAGTGTCGCATAGATAACAGGCTTGCAGAAAGGCCTTCTTCTGTCCCAATGCCTTGGATGTTCCAAGATTCAAATTATAGGAGATTCAAAAATTTTCATCCAGATAGCTCAAAAGATTATGGATGGATCCCTGTCATCTAATTTGGTACATAGATGGAGACTAGAGTCACTATTAGTCTCAATCAAGTCCCTCATTGACTGCTTCTCATATGTTATCAGAACCGACTCGCTGAGACCTGACAACAAGGTTGCAGACTAGCTAGCAAATTAGGGTAAAATGGTAAGACATCGGGATATTGTTGTAAGTTGGCACTTAGCATTGAGTATAGTAGACCTGAAACTAGGTTAAAAGGATGCCTTCTCCTAGCAAACGGAGAAATACAAATCTCCCCCCAATAGGGGTGAAGAAATAGTTGGTCAAATGATCTCGATGTTTGCCCCACGGGGCACGAGAGGTGAATTTATGATGGCGTATAGGTTAATGAGATGGGTAGGCGGTGGTCCGAACAATCCACCTCGCTACGATTGATATAATGTGAATAAGATGTAACGAAATGGATGTCTATTCTTGGGCAATCAATTTGGAGTGTAGGGTGGCCGAATTGAGTGCTGGTGGCCAATAGAACTCACCAAGGCCATGGGGTAATTGGACTTACGTGGAGGATACTGATATTGAAATTTTGGCTTCTCAGGTGGGCTTACGTGCTTTCATTTGGGATCTTGGAACAATTGAATATAGCTCTTCACACTATGGTTATAAGGCTGCCTTTGTGAGTAGGAACCCTGGTTGTCGACTTTAGCGAGATGCTCCAGGCAGCTGGGAACCCGACAGCCTCTTGGTAATTTGGCTTCCTTGGTTCTTGTATTTTTATGATAGTTTGTTTCCAGACGTGGATGGTATTGTGTTCCTATTGATTGCCCTATTGAGTGATTGGTCTGGATCGTGGGTAAGTTCTTAGGTGTGGGCTTATTCTGGAAATATTCTCCCGAGGGCAGTCAGGGTCTATGGTGGATTTTGTTTTTGTCGAGCACCATAGGAGAAAAACACCAGGTTGGTAGAAGAGTCAACCATCAGCTAGCTATAACGACTCTGGTTAGCCTTCACCTCTTTCTGTCTAATATGGTATTGGGTCTATTGTTTTGAGGAATTGGTTTGAGAATTTTTGTTGGCCTTCCCTAGTTATGTTTGTGGGTTGTTAGTGGGGGTAAGTTGGCCCAGGTAATTGGGAGGGTACAAGTAGGGAAGATTTTTTGTGAGTCCCAAATTGGCCTTGGTCATGGAGGCATCATGTGGTGGTTGTGGCAAAGTCTTGATTTTTTCAGGCAGGTTTTGGAGAATAATTCGTACTGGGTTATTGGGTTATCTTCTGCATTTATATTAAGTGGTTCTTGGGATCCGACAGTCATGCCTCATCAGCATGGTCATCCCCACTACAGAAGTGGACAACATGGCCCTATCATATGACAAGCTAAGGACCTGAGCTTGGCTTCGGATGATTTGATGAGTGGGTAACGAGTGGGCGAGGTGGCTTATGCTTGTGGTCCATCTCTAGGCTTAGCGAAGGCCCCAGCCATGCTAGAGATAATTGTTGAACAACTCAGAGAGTCTAGGCCAACTTGAACATCATCATAGAGCACCGTTACAAAGATAGGAACGACTTGGTGACGTACATGAATGATATACAATTCAACCTCAATGAAGCTCTGGAACAACTAAAGAGCATTTGACAAAACCAACGATGCATCAACGATCATCTACATGACTTGGAGACTTGAGTGGAGCATATTAACTTCCAAATGCATGAGAGAGATGGCTTCCTTGGAACACCTTTTGGGCTTCCTTCTCAACCTCCTCCATGACATGATATTTTCAAGTTCTCTGTCTATTTTGTTGTTTCTTTATTATGTAAGGTTGTTTATCCTATCGGAAATAATTGTTGTATGATTATATATTCCACATTCTCCGGCTCCCCTTGCTATCATCTCTAGTCTAATCAAAATCAATAAAGCCATGAAAGTAAATTTTGTACTCCAATTTACTATACTAATAATATAAAAATACACTTTTGAATAAAAAATAAATAAATAATAAAAATAAAAACATTACTAATTTAAAATAAATAAATAAATAATAAATATAAATATATATACATATTATACATATATATATATATATATATATATATAAATAAATTGAATATTAAAATGTAAAGGAATACAATATGGTTTAGTAAATTGAATTCGAGAAAATTCTTTTCAAATTAATTATGCTCGGTGAATTAATTATGATTAGTAAAGCAAATCTGAGAGATATTTTTTCAAAGTAAATATACTTTTACTTTAGCTGGGAAAAGAAAATTCCCAACTATAATGAAAGTTATTTGATAGAATTATTCGAAATGGGATAATTTCAAAATAAAATTGATGGAGTTTCCCTTTTTCAACTAAATATAATGCTTTAGAAAATTCTCATCCAATGGAACTTATTCCTCCAATTTTAAAACAAAGTTGTTAAAGAAAAAGATTATGTTTTCAAATTTAATATATTTGTTTTACTTTTGCTTTTTGTTACATCCACTAAAAAATTACTAATAATTTTTTTAATTTAGATTAAAAAAAAAAATCAATATAAACATAATGAAAAGAGGAGAAAAAAATTTCATGGATATATTTTTAAAATAGAGCGAAGAAATTGCTTAAACTTTTAATTAGATTAACAAAAAAAAATCACACTATTTTGTTATTAAAATATATTTATTTTTTATTTAAAATAGAGGAAAACAAAATTGCTTTAACTTTCTATTGG
>APFE030356895.1:26749-74713 GCA_000404065.3 Pinus taeda | reverse complement strand
AAAAGATTAGGTTTAGGGGGACAATGAAACCCTTTTAATAATCACTGCCAACTAGTTTTTGTAACAGCAATTCATTAAAACAGGGGTAGTTTCATTTTTGCATTTGTCATTGGGAATTAGGGTTTCACTGTATGCTTTGACATTGGGATGGATATTCAATTTGCATAAGGAGGTTTTTTCATGAAGGGAAATGCAATTGAATCAGGTTTTCATATGGGGAATATATAGGGAAAAACAGAGTCTTAAGGATGGGGAATAATACCATGTTAATGCAAAACCCTAATCACAACAGAACTGATCTTTTTTATAGGTATGCAGCTGTGCATTTAATGGATTTTTGTCATGACTTTAACATAGCTTGCAACCTCTGACATATACACAGCAAGATGACATTTTTCTTTATATTTTTTTATAAGGCTATGCAAATGGCCTTTTCACTGTTTTTTACAACTCTTGTGTGCATGCCTTGTCATCACTTTCTTTTTATTTTTTGTTTTTTACCATGTTTTCTTTTTCATTTTGTTGTGTTTTTATACATGATTTGTTGTGTGACAAAGTGTTAGGGTTTTAATCATGTAGCATGGGGAAAATTTAGGATTTAGATGGTTAGAAAGAACTAGGGTTTGATAGGATTTTAAAGGTAGGGTTTGTATGTCTAATTTGCATATGAGATTAATAAAAATGACATATAAACATATATGAATACCAATGGGAAAATGAAAGGAGGGATATAAGGAAAAACTGCCTTGAGAAACAAACAATACTATCAAAACATAAGCTTGCAAAACATCAATCATTCCTCCATGGATTTCTTGCATGAGATTATGATTGTAATCCTCCTTTTGAATCATCACACCACCACAAAGCACGTAAGGGAGACATACCTCGGCAAATATAGGTGAGCTTGAAGAAGGTTTACTGATTAAATGTGTTTTTATGCCCTGAAAACCGCGCGCTGCCCAGATGTCCGCGCGCACTAAAATTGCTGACTGCTGCCCGAAATCCTCTTCTTTGCCTTTAGACTTGTAAATTCTTGCTCCCAAATGCACAATGAGAATTTTTAAAGAGGGATTTTACCTTTATAATGCTTTCATAAATAAAATTTAACTCAAAAACCCACTTTATAATGTTTATATTTTGACATTCCTTTTTAACACTGTTTTGGAGTCATTTAGTCCTGAAATGAGCTCTTTTAATGCGATTGACTTTGTTCTTTTTGCAGGTTGACCGTCTGATGGACTGTGGAGAAGGAACCAGGGTTGTTGCCAGCACTTTTGCAACCTTCTAAGAATTTCTTTATTTTTTTTTTTTTTTTACAAAATTTGTCATGATCCTTGACTTTAAAAACAGGGTTTTTAATCCAAGGCATAAAATGATCTTAGCTGAGAAAGAACAATGAACAAATGTACATACCTCCCTCTGGCTTGCTGGGCACTCACTGACCTTGACTCTGACCTTACATTTAATTTTGACTCAAAACCCTAGACCCAAGACCATGGACCTCAAGACAAAAATAACGACAAGTATGACTCAATTACATTGTAGTATGACCTCATCCAGCAAAGCCAAGAAGGGAAAAATGACTAGCTTCCTCCATTCAGTGTTATAGAATGCCTAGCGGGATGCAAAATTGACACTGATGAGACACCTAACCATGCATATGCAAAGAGCAATTGATCACTGATGGAGGGTTTAAGACCGACACTAACACATTAGATGGAATCTATAATGATAATAGAATAATAGATGGAAGTGATTCATCTTCTGAGGATTTATGGCCCAAGAGAAGGCAAAGCATTAATGTTGATTATAATGCACTCCATGTAATCTCAATTATTATGGATGGAGAATTTGATAATGAGATCGATGAACCAATATATGTTCGATCCAAATGAAACAAGCCAAAGCCAACATTCAATCCGATGATTGATGTTGAGAAAGGAAGGATGTTGCTAGTTAGATCAGGAAATGAGGATGCATGAGAGATGATATGGATGGAAAAATCCATCTCAAATATCTTTAAGGATAATGAAAATGAGAATCTTCATGTAAAGGTTAACTAGTGGAAGCCTATGTCAGGGAAATAGAATGGAATTTTTTTAGAGCAATATTGGATACCAAATCCTGATGACACAGAACTTGGTTCTATTCTAATTAATACCATAGTGTGGGCATGGATGCCAAAGAAAGAACATTGCAAGAACAAATATATTAAGAATAAGTTGATATGATTCATGAACGTAATCTTTTTTGAAGGATCTATTAATATACATTCAGATAGACTTTTCAATATTTGTTGTATATAAAATATTACCTTCATATTATTTTTGGAGTTCTATATTATTTAGTATTTCAATGTAATCATGTGTTGACACAAATTACATGGCATTGCTATAGAATATTTAAGTTTCCATAAAATGTTTAAGTTTTCAAAGCTTTATTTGACCAACATGACTTCTCACCATATCAAATATGCATAATCAAATTCAATAATACACTTAAAAGCATCTTCTAAACTTAGTCTATTAAAACAATAGTGGGGTACCTAATTAGTATTCTATTTAATATAAATCATTTAAACAATTAATGAATAGATGCTAGACACTTGTAATAATGTTTGAAGTGAGTTTTCCTTAATATTCCTTATTATAATTGATATAAATCAAATTTGCTATTTCGCTGCACTCTAATTCATAAAAAAAATATTTTCATCATTGAACAACACAACTAGACTTATAAAATATCTCCTCTTATAGATTTTGAAGTGGTGCCAACATTGTACTATTATAATAAATTTGTACTCAACTTAGGAAAAGTAGTTAGTGTTAAAAAACTTTATAGGTAAGATTTTTTTAACAAAATTTATTATTCATGAATCAAATTTAATACATAAATATAAATATTAATGATAATAGAAACGATGTAAGGAATCTAAGTTTTAAATGAATGTTAATATGTCCTTTTTAATACAATATCCTTGAACGTAATGGGAATAAAAACTAAACATTTGTAATAAATAGTTTAGTCAATTTTCTCTCTTTCCTCTTGTATTTGAAAATAATCAAATTGTACTACCTTGTTACTATTCTAATTCGTGATTGATTTTAATCATTAAAATGATTAGTAATTCATTGAAGAGGCTCATCCTACAACCCAGTATGAGGAGATGTGTAAGTTTGTCTATCCGTTTGTGCCGCTTTAAAATAAAAATTATGTTCTAAATAGAAAAATAAAAAAATGAATATGTTGTAAAGTAATGCAAAGAAAAAAATGTGTGAATTAGATGTTTAAATATTATACTTTTCAAAAATATTTCAACTGGGGATTCAAATAAACTATTTGAGGATTTATATTAACTAATTTATGTCAATATCAACTTCATATATATCTATCTATATATATATATATATAAAAATAGTTTTTATGGTTAAAATTTTTATTGGTCTAATGTATATTCTATTTAGCATTCAAAAATACAATTTCAACAATGAAAAATAACACATTGTATTTTGCACTCTAAAAATGTTTGCACGTGAAGAAATTTGATCCCTACATTCATACTTAAGATGGATCTGTGTTGGTATATATTGGACACATTACTATGATCATTTGTCATTAAATAATTTTATACTTAATATGTATCTTGCATATTAATCTATTATTCATTAAATAAGCCTCAATCAACTTAGTTTTTAACACAAAAGTACAAATAATAAATAAAAATAAATTATGTTACTACTCGCATTCAACATTTAATTTGATCCTAAGAAAATATTTTCTCCTCAACTCTAAAATGGTGCAAATCTCCTACAATAGTATGAAATGATAATGGTGATAATGATGATTATCATCCACTAAGACCAAATATGGTATATAAGAAGGCAAAAAGGTATTACCCAAAATTATTTCGAATTTTATTGTTATGCTCAAAAAGCATTAAAAGAAGTGTTTCAAGCTCATCATAATTTTGTTTTAGTTAAAAGATCAAGAAGGTTGGTAGCGTCACAAGTGTTTTGAAATTTAAATCCAATGAGTATAAACTCGATGATCTATGAGATTTTTTAAATCTTCAATGATATTACTAGTGTTGCAAAGGTGATAGACTTTTACATTGTGCCAACATTGTCTTAGTAATAATTGTAACTTAACACATACATGATATTTACTATATCAGACTATAATTAAATGGGTTAATAATAGTAAAATACACATCATTCTTTTCATAAAACAACCTTAACAAACTTATATTTTAATACAAACCATAAAAATATTAAAATAGATAATGTAAGGAATCCAAGATTTAGACGTGAAAGATTTGTTTTTGCAAGTTTATATGAATTTGTTTAATAAAGTTTATCATGATAATTTTTTCACAAAAATGATGAATATCTACATTAAAATTAGTGAACTAAGTGAATTTCTAATTCCCCATTTTGAAAAAACTTAATCTAGTTAAAGTTATATATTCTAGATCCACTGAATACTTCCAAACTTAATGAAATATGTGTAGTACCCTTCAGCAACATCTTCCATTTTCTTCATTGCTGAAACACCATTTTTTTCTATTGCTGAAACACCATTATTCCCGTTGCTGAAACACCAATTTTTCCCCATTTTCTCCATTGATGAAACACCAATATTTTCCATCTTTTTCTAAAAAGCATCAATTTTCCCATTTTTCCCGAGATTGAGGCATTACTTTCTCTCAAAAATGATTGATACATATCACTTTTCATTGAGGGAATCAACCATTCATCTTGATAATTGTGTTCCTTCACTATCACCTCCCGTGAATGTAGAAAACCTTTCGTATAAATACCCTCATACTTTATAAACCATTTTTCATGACCATCGGTGATCTATTAACGATGAGATTATATTTTCTGCACAACAATCAAAGGTAAAACGTGAAGGTATGCGTGTTTATGTGTAAATATTAAACTGTAGTTAATGAGAAGATCCCGATATGATTGCTGAAATCGTCGTACATTCAAATTTATCATTTTAGCCGCAGTTGGGTGGGAATACCAAAATATTGCAATCATTCCATGATATGCCAATCACCGTCAATTTTTTTTTTCACGGCTGTGTCTCATCACCTCGTCCATGTCTTATTGTGTCATAACCTCATTTGCAACATCTTACTCTGTTTCGGCTATAGTAACTCAGCTTTGTACTCTGCATTTTACTAAACGAGTAACTATGGGAGGAAACGTTGTTCAACATGAACCTAGCTCAACGAATCTATTGCAACTTTACCAGGAAGAATATCAAATTTTTCTACAAGCAGGATGGGTGGACTATTTCCGAAGGCTCACGGATTTTGATACTCAGCAAGTTCTGGAATTCGCATGCAATTTGAAGGAAGGATACTCTACTGTTCAGGGAGTGTGAATTCCAATAACAGAGGAGGATATAACATAGGTTTCAAGGTTACCAACCAATGACATTCATTGGTTCAGTCGGAAACACCTCATTCTGAACGTAAAACAAGATTTTCTTCTACCAGGGGAGCAGGTCGAACCTAAAGGCAGGGGTACTACACTCCGTTCACTACCACTACCATGGCCAAAGGTTGTAGAGTTTTTCAGGCACTACTTCACCTGCGAAGGACGTTACCAGGTAGTGTACAAGCATGACTTTGTGTTGTTGAATCATTTAAGACATGGCCGTTTATTAAATATGCCATACTATCTACTTGGCTATCTAAAGAATATGTCACACTATTCTATGCATGCAAGGCACCCACTCCTCTCCCTCACGCACCATCGCTTGGTTCAACTCATAATCCAGAGGGGCTTTGCCCTACAGAATCCATCTCCCCTTGACAACCCTCCCCAGCAAGCTGCTAAAATCCCTCAACTGGCAGCAGCTTCTGAAATTCAGCAACCAGCAGCCGAAACACCCCAATTGGACACTGAAAATCTTCAATAGGCCCCACCCCTTAATTTAGCCGAATCATCTACTCCCACCATCCATATCCCCAGTGATAATTCGGATGATAATACCCCCATTATTAATCTCAAAAGGAAAAGACAAGAAAAAGCTGCACCCCCACTAAAGATAATAAGGAGGGCTCCAATTATGGAAGCTGCTATTACTGGTAATCCCCCTACCCTAAGGAAAAATGTTCATAAGAAAAAAACCACTGTTTTTCCTGCCTCCTTACCTCAAAGATGAACGAGGATGTCTGCAGCAACTGAGACCATCACCCCAAATTCCCCACCTATCATCCTAAAACCTCGTACCCCACCAGGCCCTAAATCCTTACCTTCCTCACCCTCAGGTACCGAAATGCAAAGTATTCAAGATTTTTTGACATCATTTCTTTGGGAAGACGCAGCTGCTCCACAAGAACCAGTTGTTGATTTATCAAAAGTAGACACCCAAGACGATGTACAACATGTGGCTACTCCACAAGAACCAACCACTGACCTAACAGTTGTTACACAAGAACCACCTGTTGAGAAACAAAAGATAGACGACCTAGATGTGGCTGTTACACAAGAACCAGCCACTGACCTAACAGGTGTTACACTAGAACCACCTGCTGAGGATGCAAATGATGAAGCTGCCATTGAACAACGATCCTCGCATCCACTGGAACCTGCAATTGCTACAGAAGGCTTAGTTACTTTAGCCTCCCTTCAGGAAGAAAATGAGGTTTTGAAATATGAGATTGAGGCTTATAAGCATGAGTTAATGATGGCAAGGGAAGCTTATGAAAAAGAACTCAATATGTATATTTTAGCTCAGGTAGCATCTGCAGCTGAGAAGAGTGTAGAAAAGGATCAACACAATGAATACATGTGCAGTGAATGTGGTGATCTCTATTCTCAAGCTAGTTATAAGATAATAAAAGTCCCATTGCCTGGATCCACTCCTGTATCTGCTCCTGTCATAGTTAAAAAGGAACGCCCTGTTGTTACACAAGAACGAGCAGGGCCTTCAAAGACCTCTAAGGAATAAATAAAACGACAAGTACCCCGACCTACCCCAATTGTTACAGATGAAAAACTAGCACCAAATTCTTTAAAGACTATATGTATCCAGACTGAACCTCGATGTGTAAGGACTGTTTTCACTCAGACCTCCAATTTTCAAGAATTGAGGGATACATGGAAGAGAGAGTATGATCTGTCATAAGAAGAGGCATTATAGGAACATAAATCATTATGGCTGAATCATGTATATAGAAATTGGGAAGTCCTGGAATAGTCTCGTGCACAACACAAGGAAAACAAATAGCTAAAAACCAGACTGTCTCTTATCTTTGACCTGGTTCAAAGATTACTCGCCACTAGAAAACCATCTTTTAATTATTCCGTGTTTCTGAGAGAACGCTTAGCGTTCCTGCAAGTGAAAGTGATCAGATATGGATGACCCCATGAGGTGTCTACACCTCAGTAGTTTATTGAGACTTTTGCAGAAGCGTCAAATAGTGAACATAATTTTTTATGTGAACTCTATCTTCATAATGAGGCCACGCCTGAAGATAGGAAGCTAAATTTGATTCCTCTCATTGGTGATATTCATATTAGAGCCTTCATTTCTTTCTTGGCTAATCATCTTACCTGGAAAAATCCTATCATGTCAGCAACACACAATGAAGAGAATTGCCTTCTCTGGATCCGAGCTAAGCCATAGAATGTCGTTGTTTTTATTGTTGAACATCAACGGGTTCTACGAGAGCCAGGAATAACTGACCATATCAGAAAACTACAGGTAGCAGTCTTGGAGGCCTGCCAACATTATGTCAAGACTAAGGGAACTTTGGCCAAAAAAGCAAAAAATCTATTTTCGGAACACTGCCCTAAGGAGAGAAGGGAGTACCATCCCTTTAACCCTCTCAATCTTCAGGCAGCAATCTCACGAATACCTAACTATGCTAAATGTATTCAATACTGTGTTGAGAAATGGTTGGGTTATCACTTTCACTTCCCTCTTCTATGGCTTTCAGGACAGCAATACAAGGCTCAGTTCAGGTTGTCCAAAAAGGAGGAGCTTGCAGCATGGCAAAGAGTTCAAAATGTCCAAGGTTTCAGAGACATGGTTGACAACAATTTCTATACTTACTACATAAGCAATTTGCACTGTACATCCCTGTATTCTGACTCAGACTCAGAGTAGAAGTTGCATGGGGACATGCAACCATTTCAGTTGGGGGGGATGTTAGGACCTCATATTGTCTCTTTCTGATTATATATTTTGTTATAATATCACCCTTTTCAACGCATATTTGAAAGTCCTTGTTAGTGTTTTCACTCAATTATTCCAAAGGTATGTAGTGACTCTTCTCATCACTATATGTTTAATTATTTAACATATAATCATGATGTCTTCACAATTAATATTCAAAGTTGATTAGTTGCTGAACAATTAAAGAATGATGTGCAGCCTGCATTGCTGAAACTGCCTGAAGTTGGCGGAACTATCTTTTGCAGTTGCGGAAACAGCAGGACTAGCACGCAAATCTCGAAGCTGAAACAACAAGAACAACACGCAAATATCGAGGTTGAAAAAGTTGATATTTGCATACTAAATTTGACAGCAACAGAGGACCCTGATCGATCACCAAGGAAGTTGTTACGTTTATAATCTAAATTACTGTAACAACATTCTGTTGATGGGAAACTGATTTCCCTATTTTTGTATAATGGGTTGAACTAGAATTTATAATGTAAATATTTTGTAATAGATGTCTCATCTTTATAAAGAGGAGACATCTACATTAGAAGGCAATGAACAGACTGTAACAAGAGGTTTTAGCGGAAGGAACGAGACTGAATATTTTCTATAATATTGTATATTGATGAATGAATAAAGTTTTGTTCTGAAAATCTCATTTTAGTTTTTGTTTCCTGGGGAATCTTGTGAGAAGGATAGGGCCCACCTTCATCACAAGATTCACCCATTATCTTTCTGCAATGTGTTAAGTGTGATTTTTGTTCATACCTTGTTAACAAGTACTATTTCTAGATGTTGTTTTACCTTTGCTGAAACTTTGTTTCTTTCTTAATTGCTTGATGTTATTTCATGAGTGTATCACCGCTGGTTAGGTTTACAGAGTGAATTGGCTAACTAGATAAACAGAGGTAGGTGCTGAAAGTTCCTGCACTGGGGATAGGTTCTTGATCCTCTATTACAGCATAGCCATTGTTTTCCTTTGCAGATTTATTCCTTCTGTCTAATTATTCATCTTTTGTTAGATATCTACAATAGAGTATAACTGTTGTAACACAGAGTGGAGCTTTAAACGAGGTGTGATTTGTTTGTACTACAACTTTTAGTTCTTGTAAGATTGAGTACATATAGTACATAGTTTCCTTTGAAATAATCAGACTTCCCCGGGTTGACAATTTATGTGGCACTCGACTGTTTAATTAATAAGCAATTAAAGTGACCAACACTATGTAGAGACTTTGGAGCAATCTCTTGAGGCAGAAGATGGGCTCATTGTCTAATCTAACTTCTTCCATTACAAAGTGCTCTGGAAGAGCTCTCCAATGGTATGAGGAATTCCAAAAATGGTCTTGCGGTTTGGAGGATATGGCCTGCTAGAGTTCAGGGCGATTAAGCCCTTGTGCAATGAGGAATATCGAAGATCAGAGGTCCCAACAATCGACGATCAAGGGATTCAAGGCTCAATGCATGGTGGGAGTGAACATCCAATTAACGATTTTCGATATCGCATATCGAAGGTCTCGATATATCGAAGATTAGGGGATGGAGAATTAGGGGTGCATCGCAATAGAAATTTGTGAATGTGATTTGTGATATCACATATCGAAGGTCCTAACAGTCAGCACAGAGTGTTGCATCGACAATCGACATTTGACTTTTCAAAAGTGACATCAAGATTGAGGCCTCAAATGTTAAATCACCGGGAGAGCCAAAAATGTTTTTACAAAGAAAATCGTTGGGAAACCAAGAAGGGTGAGGCCCTTTCCCTCTCCTCCAAGAGGACATGTGGAGGTGTCTAATTGGATTCAAGAAGGATATATGGCACAATCAGAGAAGCTCTGATGAGGACACATGGAAGCGTTTGATTGGTTCTGATAATGTTAGGTAGTTGCTGACATCAACATGACATCACGATACATAGGGACATGTAGCAGGCCGTTTTAGGGTTTTGGATGGCCAAATGACCATATTTGGGTGACACGTGTCACTTGTCAAAAGACGCCATGTGGCATGTGATGAAATCACTTCGTCAATTGGTGATCTATGATCCTTGGTTGATGGCATAGCCACAACATAAACAATTCTCCGATAAATATCCTCTTGGGGTATAAAGTGTTGATTTTATGAAAGAAAGGTGTAAGGGGCTAAGAAAGGAAATATAGCCCCCATCGAGGGTCTGGAAACCTTAGCACCTTCAGGATGAGCCCTTGGTCACAGCCCTCAATTCTATGGAGGAAAACACAAAGAGGGGCTTATACCTAAGGGGCTGAGGACTATCAGAGTTCATTTCTTTTATATGGCTTTTATGCGTAAAAGCACTAATATAGAAAATGCTTCGATAGTGTTCTATAGTTCAAGTTCGTCGATATAACAATAGTACAAAGGTGTATTAAAGATGTATGAATCGACAGTTGTGGCTTTGAATGCAATTTAGTATGGTTGATGGCCAAAGAACTCTCGTGCACGCATTGTATAGATAAATGAATAACAAAGGTGTCGTGAGAATGTCAAGCTAAGTCTATGCAAGCCATAAATGATAATGGGGAGCTTCTATGAAATACATGACGAAAGCCAAGATTTAATACACAACATGGAGTGCCTACAACGTGAAAGAGAAGTGATCATCACTCATTCCTCTAATCCTAAATGTAGTGGTAACAGAAGGGAAGGGTGTTTCATCAAAAGAATGGGGAGCCATGCTAGTAGTACACATTTGGGAAGATTTGATGATGAAAATGAGTACATCGATCCAAGTGTAGCCTAGGAACAAAATTGTGAACCTCCATTGAGAAAAGTGGGAGAGCGAGCATATGTGAGAGTAAGAAAGAGCAGAGTTGTGGCCTAAGACATATGTGCAAAATGTTGCAAGGGTATTGCTATGTTGAAAATAGTGGAGAGCCTTGAGAACAGGTAGTAGAACATGGAGAGAGAAGAAAGAGGAGGACTGCCACAAGTGTTCAGAAAGTAGATTATAGAAATTGTATCTTTAGACAACCATTAGATGGTATTTTACTTGTAAAATTATATGCCTATGTTTTCAGTTTCAAAATTGTACAAAATAGTAGAACATTGGCAATGACAAGTTGGTGCCTCTTGGCAAGTTGGTGCTTGCTGAAACTAAGGGGGTTGGTCAATCCAGTGAGTGGGTGCTCTTGGTGCTTAAATTACATCATAAAACAAACAACAAATTTTTGGTTTTTTCCTTCTCGTTTCCTATGTGAAAACATTGTGTCAAATGTATTCTTTACATGAGATTGTTGTTTGAGTCTGTGTATCTAAAGGTTTATTAATTTACAAGTTCATGAATGAATTCTCTCATATAAGAAAGTAAAATAAGAAAATAAAAGTAACAGTTTCTTAAGGTATTGATTCACCCCCCCAGCAATTCCTTATTCCATCAATTAGTATGAGAGCCAAGTTCCTTTAGTAATAGTTTAACCATTGGAAGCTATATCATTAAGGAATTATGAATAGGCAACAGAGTCAAGAAGTTTACTCGAGTAAGGTATCGATCCTTGATGGAGCCAATTATTCCTTTTGGAAACGAGTGGAGGGATATCTCATGTCCCTGGGGGTATATTTTTGGACCTTTGTACTAGTAAATTACAATGTCCCAAATACACCTCCCATCAATGCAGATGGCAAGAAACTGTAGATAAGAAATGGTAAATCCAAGGATGCCATTTTGGCTAATCTTAGTTGGTATGAACTTCTGAAAGTCATGCAGTGTAAGTCCTCATATGAAATGTGGGAGAAGCTTAACCAGTGTCATGAAGGAGATGACAAAGTGAAGCAAGGAAAACTTCATACCTTCAAAATGAGGTTTGAAGGATTGAAGATGACTAAGAATGAAAGCATTTCTAAATACTTCCTTAGAGTTGATGAAGTAGTTAATATGATTAGAGGACTTAGTGACGAAGTGAGGGAATAATTTATTGATCAAAAGGTATTGAGATCTATACCCATGAGATTTAATCCAAAAATCTCAACCATAGAGGAAATGGTCAACTTGAAGGATCTCAAAATGGATCAACTACATTGGACTCTCATAGCATATGAGATGAGAGTAGGAATGGAGAAATATGAATGAATGGAAAAGGAATTCAGTGTATCCATTGAGGGCAAGGAGTACAAAGTTCACCAAGACTTCTCTAGCAGTGAATATGATTAGGATTTGGCTCAACTGCTGAAGCGTGAATCTAGTAAATATAAAGGGAAGTTTCCCTTTACATGTTTCAATTGCAGAAGAGTTGTAAATTTCTCTTCCAAATTCCCGTACAAAGAAAAGCATGAAGGAGAAGAGGATCTAAAATTTAGAAATAAGTCTTAGAAATTTCAAAAGAAGAAACCCTAAAAAAAGAAGGGGTTCTATTCCAAATAAGATAGTTCATCTCTGGAATCCAACTGTGAAGACTCATCAAAAAATGAGTCAAATAAGTATCTTCTTATGGCCCTCGAAATAGTCTCCAAGAAATAGGGTCTTACGGACTCTGAAGAGGAATAAGAGGAAGGAGTGGTAGATCTTGAAGGAGAACTCATCAGTGCCCTTGAGGAGTTGAAGAAAGCAAGAAAGAGAAACAAGCAGCTCAAGGAACAATTGCATCGTGTAGGAGAAGGAATGTACATCTCAGATAATGAGGAGTTTGCATACCAGAAAGAAAAATTTGAAGAATCTATCAAAAGCAAGGATAGTCTAGCTCTTCTGCTGAAAGGAGAACAAGGAAAGTGTGAAAGATTAGAAGTGGAGAAAAAGCAACTAAAACAAGAGTTGTTCAAGTCAAAGAGGGAGAAAACCTCAAAAACTTGCAAAGATGATTCTCTGTCTTTGAAGGTTGAGCTAGAGGAAGCTAGAGGAAAGGAGGAAGTACTTCAAGGTATGATTTAAGAATGGGAAGAAAATTTCTCGTATCTTGAAGCAAATGTGGTCTCTCTAAGAACTGACCTCAAGAAAGAAACGACCAAGAAGGTTCTAGATGAGAGATTTGCTGAAGGGACTAGAAGACTAAATCCCATTTTGACCTGTCAAAGGCCCTTAGGAACAAGAACATAACTGGGGTACTCAAAGGAATAATAATATTATATAGAGAAGAAGAAGAAGAAGATAAACTTCATGTCTGCAAGATTTTAAGAACCATAGATTCATAGGAGGAATCATCATGAAAGAGTTCATGAAGTAAAAAAGAGAAGCCAATCAAAGAGGAGATCGTCAATGGAGGACGAGTCAAACAATCAGTCGACCAAGGTATTTCTCTGCTAAATCTTACCATGTTTTTAACAATAGGAGTGCATACTTTTTTTATGGTCACTACTATAAGTGTCATATATTTGGACAAAAAGATCTTGATTGTAGAAGTGTCAAAGTTGAAAGAGATGAAAATCTCAGGTTTAGTACACATCAGACTATTAATCCTTAAGACTCCTCTTTAAAGAATCATAATTCTTTCACTCCCCTAAAAAGCGAAGTTGAATGTTTTAAATGTAATAATTTTGGGCACACATCTAGCAATTGTAGAAGTAAGTTTGAATACCTATATAAATATCAAAATGATAGACAGACACACCTACAAAAAGATAAAAGATGTTGGAAACAAAAGATCAAAAACAACATGCCATGTGGGCTCACATCATCAGTGCATGATAAGTCAAACAAACGGTATGTAGGCAGTGGTTTCTCCAAACACATGACTGGAGACAATCAAGTTTCTACCACTAAAAGAAAAAGATAGAGGAGGTAATGTCACCTTTGGTAACAATGATCTAGCTAGAATAAAGGGAAAAGGAGTGGTCATCCTTGATCAGAAGACAAAAGCACAAAATGTGATGTATGTGAAATGCCTCAAACACAATCTACTCAGTGTTAGTTAGATGTGTGACAACAGGTATAATGTGACCTTTTGATCTAAAGATTGTGAGATACATAATATAAAACATGGAAAAATTGTGGGAGAGGCAATCAGGACTCACAATAACATTTAAGTGTACGATGAATCAAGGGTCAACTATTATTTAAGTAAAACAAGAAGAGCACATCTATGGTATAAAAGGCTCGGGCACATGAATTTTGATAGCCTAATAAAGATAAGCAAGATAGGTGTAGTAAAAGGATTGCCCAGATTTTCAAGGCCTGGTAACACCACCTGCAAGTCATGTCAGTTTGACAAGAAGAAAATGAATCATTTCAAATCAAAAGATTTCTTCTCATCCAGAACACTAGAGCTTATCCAAACAGATATTTGTGGCCCCACTAGAACAAAAACATCAAAAGGAGAAAGGTACTTCTTTCTATTCATTGATGATTTTACTAGGGCTACCTGGATTCTCCTCTTAAAAGAAAAGTCAAAAGCATTTGATCACTTCAAGAAGTTGAAGGGTCAGGTAGAGAATCAAAAATATTTGAAGATAAAATTCTTGGGATCATATAGAGGGGGAGAGTTCACCTCAAAAGAATTTGAGTAATTCTGTGAAGATAAAGGTATTAGAGGTAGTTCTGAGTGGCCAAAACTCCTCAACAAAATTGTGTTGTGGAGAGGAAGAACCGAAAAATCTAGGAAATGGCGAAAGCAATGTTAGATGAAGTAGGAGTGGCTCACCACTTCTAGGGAGAAGCAGCTCAAGAAGTAGTATACTTGTCAAATAGAGCACATCTCAGGCCTAATAGTGACAAAACTCCATATGATTTATGGAAGGGTAGACCTACATTATTCAAACACCTCAAGGTGTTTGGGAGCAAGTGCTTCATTAAAATAAATCAAAAGAACCTTGGAAATATTGACTCATGCACTGATGAAGGAATACTGCTTGTATATTGTACTTGAAGCAAATGGTACAAATGCTACAACAAGAGGACAAGAAAGATAGAAGAGTACATTGACATAGTGGTTGATGAAGTAGGATCACAACCTAAATCCTTTGTAAGTAATTTGAACTCAGATAATCAAAGACTTCAAAGTTGAGGGCCATAGATCTAAATGAAAAAAATTTAGACAATGAAGGTGAGGAAGCAAACACATCTTCAAGGCCAAAAACGCTTTCTGAGTATTTACAAAAAGAACATCCTAAGGGTCAGATGGTTGGAGATCAAAGACAGGGGGTCTAGACAGGAAGGAAACTTGTGGGAGATACAAATATTTCCAATTTTCCTCTACTATCACAAATAGAACATGAGAACCTCTATCAAGAAAGTGAAGATAAGTTCTAGGTGAAAGCCATGAATGAAGAGACAAACCAAATTGAGAAGAATGACACATGGGAGATTGTCCCCAGACCAAATGATAAATATGTTATTGGAACCAAGTAAGTTTTCAAGAAGAAACTGAATGAAGAAGGTCAAGTAATTAGGAACGAAGCTCAATTGGTCTGCAAAGGGTATGCCAAAGACATGGAGTAGACCTTGAAGAAACCTTTGCACCAGTAGCTCTTCTAGAAGACATAAGAATCTTCCTTTCTGTTTCCATTCATAAGAACATCAATTTTTATCAGATGGATGTAAAGTATTCATTTCTCAATGGAGACTTAGAAGAGGAGGTTTACATAGAGCAGCCTGAAGGTTTTCTGCTCTCCTCTAATGAAGGGCTTGTATGAGGACTAAAGAAGGCTCTGTATGGTTTGAAATAAGCCCCTAGAGCCTAGTATGAAAGGTTGGACAAGTATCTCTAGCAGCAAGGTTTTAAGAAAGGCTCAGAGTACAACAATCTCTATGTAAAATCTAAAAATGATAATCTTCTAATAGTTGTTGTGTATGTGGATGACATCATATTTGGCAGTGATGTGGAGAAACTGGGGCATTCATTTCAAAACTACATGCAAACAGAGTTTAAAATGTCCATGATTGGTGAGTTGTCCTTTTTCTTGGGTTTTCAAATTACACAGTCTCCACAAGGAGTTTTTATATCTCAATCCAAATACCTCAAGGGAAATATGAAGAAGTTTGGAATGGAGGACTACAAACTAGTCAGCACACCCATGACTATAGGCTATAAATTATGCAAGGAAGATGCAATGCCACAGGTAAATCAGAATGAATAAAGATCAATGACAGGAAGCTTACTGTATCTGACTGCTTCAAGGCTAGATATCATGCAAGTAGTGGGAATTGTGGAATATTTTAGGCCTGTCCACAAGAAACTCATGTCATGGTTGTTAGGATGATTTTCAAATATCTTCAAGGTACAACAGAAGATGGGTTGTGGTATGCTAGGAGTGAAGAATTCAATTTCAAGGCCTACACAGATGTATATTGGGTTGGAAGTCTTGATGATAGGAAAAGTACTTTAGATGTAGCCTTCTTTTTGGGTGACTAGTTGGTATCATGCGTTGGTAAGAAACATGGCTCCATCTCTCTATCGAATGCTAAAGCAAAATATATCACTGCAGCAACTTGTTGTACACAGATTCTTTGGATGAAGTAGACCTTAAAGGATATACAGGTAGATTGGTCTAATCTCATTCCAATAATGTGTGAGAATACTAGTGCAATCAAAAACTCAAAAAATCCATCCATGCATTCAAAAACCAAGCATATTGCCATCAAGTATCATTTCTTGAGGGAACAAGTTGCAACCAACATTGTTAAACTTGTGTATGTTCCCACTAAAGAGCTGCTAGAAAATATCTTTAGCAAGTTGCTTGTAAGAGAACCATTTGAGTATCTCAGGCAACAGATAGGATTTATGCCTCCTCCCTCCAAATGACTTCATATTCGTAGGAGGTGGCAACTACTCAACAAGACGAATTCATGAGAGAGTAGGTTGCATTGGTTCAGGGGGAGTGCAAGTGAAGTTTTCTTTGCTAGTGATATCAAAGGGGGAGAAATTTGGCATCATAATAGATCATGCCTAAGGGGGAGTTTGTATTTTTTCCATCAATGCCAAAGGGGGAGATTGTTGGAGAATTGATAGTATGAACATGGCTAGTTGTGCAAATGTTGGCATTGATGTCAAACAAGGATCAGCATGATGATGGGACTTCATGCCTTCGTGGTTGTGATGATTTTCTATGTAGAGACTTTGGAGCCATCTTTTGAAGCAACATATGGGCTCAGTGGCTAATCATACTCCTTTCATTGGAAAGTTCTTTGGAAGAGATCTCCATCGGTATGTGGAAGTCTAGAAATGGTCTTGCGGTTTGGAAGATATGGCCTGCTAGAGTTCAAGGCGATTGAGGCCTTATGCAGTGAGGAATATCAGAGATCGGAGGTCGTGACAACCGACGAACGGGAAATTCAAGGCTCAATGCATGAGGGAAGTGAATAATTGATTAGAAATTTTCATATCACATATCAGATGTCCCAACATATCATAGATCGAAGGACAGAGAATCGGGGGTGAAGTGCAACAACAAGTTGCGATGTGTGATTTGCGATATCGCATATTGAAGGTCCTGGCAATCAGCACATAGTGGTGCATCAGTGATCGATGTTCGACATTTCAAAAGAGATGTCAGGATTGAGACCTCTAGTGTTAAATCAATGGGAGAGCCGAAAATGTTTTTACAAAGAAAATCATTGTGAAACGAAGAAGGGTGAGGCCCTTTCTCTCTCCTCGAGGAGGACACATGGAGGTGTCTGGTTGGCTTCAAGAATGATAGATGGCAACATCAGAGAAGCTCCAATGAGGACACATGGTAGCATTTTATTGGTTCCGATAATGCTAGGTAGTTGTTGAGATCAACATCACATCACAATACATAGGGACATGTGGTAGGCTACTACGGGGTTTTGGATTGCCTAATGGGCCATATCCGGGTGACAAATGTCTCTGGTTGAAAGATGCCATGTGACATGTGATGACATCACTTCAGAAATCGATGATCCTTGGTGGTTGGCATAGCGACAACATAAAGAATTATCTCATAAATGGCCTCTTAGGGTATAAAGTGCTTATGAGACAAATGTGTAAGGGGCCAACAAAGGAAATATCCCTCGTTGATGGTCTAGAGGCCTTAGCACCTTAAGGATGAGCCCTCGGTCACAACCCTTAGTTCTATGGAGGAAAACACAAAGAGGGGCGTATACATAAGGGGATGAGGACTATCGAAGGTCATCATTTTTGTATGGCTTTTATGCATAAAAGCGCCATTATGGAAAAGTCATCGATAGTGTTCTATAGTGAGAGTCCGTCGATATAAAAACAATTCAAAGGTGTATTAAAGATGTATGAATCAACAATTGTGGCTTTTAATGTAGTTCAGTATGGTTAATGGATGAAGAACTCCTATGCACACATTCTAAAGATAAATGAAGAATAGAGGTGCCATGAGAATGTACAACTAATGTTTTATGAGCCATAAATGATCATAGGGAGATTCTATGAAATACATAAGTAGAGCTGAGATTTAATATGCAACATGGAGTGTCTGCAACGTGACAAAAAAGTGATCATCATCCATTCCTATGATCCTAAATGCATCGACAACATAGGGGAAGTGTGTTTCAGCAAAAGAATGGGGAGCCATGCCAATAGTACACATTTGGGAATATTTGATGATGAAAGTGAGTACATTGAGCCAATTGTAGCATAGGAACAAAATTGTGAATCTCCATTCAGCAAAGTGGGAGAGTGAGAAGATGTGAGAGTAAGTAAGAGCAGAGTTATGGCTTAAGACATAGGTGAAAAATGTTGCAAGGGTAGTGTTGTGTTGAAAACAATGGAGAGCCTTGAGCATAGATAGAAGAACACAGAGAGAGAAACAAGAGGATGACTTCCACATGTATTGAGAAAGAAAAGTTTAGAGATTGTATCTACTTACAACCATTAGATGGTATTTTACTTGTAACATGATATGCCTCTATTTTCAGTTTAAAAATTGTATGAAAAAGTAGAACAGTGGCAGTGACAGGTTGATTCCTGAATACTTAAGGGGTCGGTTGATCCAGATTTAAACAGGAACGCAATAAAATACAGAGATAACCATATACACAAAGATGCAGTGGAAATAATACTTCATTTCATTAATGGAAAATACTGAAATATGCTTACAACCGGAAATAGAAATAAACCAGCTAGGGCGATGGTAGCTTATCTCTGAGAAGGGATGTGTGGCTACATGCCTCTGAACTGTGTTACAATGAGGCTCGAAGGCCTATTTATTGTTGAGAAACAATGGAAAAACCCTTCACATTCCAAAACCTAACCCTGGAAGATGAAACGCCAAATTGTGGGCCCCGTTTTTGGGTAAGTTGGTGCATCAACTTCCTGGGGTCGCGAATTTGTCGTCTTATCTCCGTTTGACGTGCATGATAGCCCGTTGGAAAGATCTCTCTGAGGACTACGATGAAAAAGACAATTTTTAGATAGAAAATCACTAGTGGTAGATTTCCCAAAAAACGTGGTTTAGGGCCTCAAAACGGCTCCGGAAGTTTAGGACCCAAAAAACAGATAAAAATAGTAAACTGTGCTATAATTAAGGAAACTGAAAGAACTGAAAGAAGCACTAGAGGTGATCCACGTGGAATTAGTGGGTGGCCATCAATATCCACCTGGATCATCGTGGGATCTTTCATCATATGTTAAAAAAACAAAAAACCATTTTTCTTGTTTGATTGATCACATATCATAATGTAAATGGAAAGTAACCACTTATTTTCACTTATTTTCACTTTTTTTTTTTTTTTTTTTTTTTTTTAATGTTTGTGATCTATTTTCTTTGATACATGTCCCCTTCCATAATCATAAGAAGTGACACATGTTCCACTTGAAACCATATGGGACCACACAATTCCCCATCGATCTAGGCGCTTCCAAAACCTCCCCTCATTACCGGGAGGTGTGCTAGGTTTCTCACCATTTAGGCGTAGAAGACATCACACAACCATAGTTATAGGATCATCCTTTATCAGTGCAACTTTGGTTGGGACCCTTCCCCCTAAAAGTAAACCTTTCACCACCCCTTAAGGGACTCTACATGCCACCCCTCAAAGGATCCCACACACTACCCCTCTAGAGAGTCCACGCGGTTCCCACTAGGGTAATCCTAATCCAGATCTTGGAGGGAGGCCCCCAAGATCTAAAAAATTGAAATGGATCTTGGGAAGAGAGACCCCCAAGATCTGAAAACTTGAATTGCCAGAAGAAAAATAGGAGAATGCCCAATAAACAAAACCACAAAGAAACTTTTTATTGAAACCGATAATAACTGTAAAGGCTACATTATGGTGGACAATCTGTCCTTTTACAAAATGTGACTTATTACTTATAGTATTTTTTAGTTACAATACCACGGGTCAATTCCGTGGGTGAATGAATACCATGGGTGGATTTCACAATACCACGGGCCAATTCCATGGGCGAACGAATACCATGGGTGGATGTCACAATACCATGGGAAATTACCATGGGTGAATGAATACCATGGGTGGATGTCACTTACAATACCATGGGTTGATGCCATTTTCCATTCGGATCATTCCTCCCTCCTCAAGAAGCAATGGTCCCTATTGCGTAAAGTTCCCTCCTGTGAAGCCTTTGTTGAATATGAAGAGCCACTGAAGACAAGGGTTTTATGTGGTTAACCCATAACCATGATGAAAAAAGATCCGAGGATAGAGATACCCTGTAATGCTTTTGACCAACTGTGATGATGACAGTGTGCGGCCTAGCAAATGGACTTCGATGAAGTGTGGGTTTGTGGATGACCCATAACCATGACAAATGAAGATCCGAGGATAGAGATACCCTGTAATGCTTGTGACCAACTGTGATACTAACAGTGTGCGGCCCAACAAATGGACTTCGATGTCAAGGATTTTATGTGGTTGACCCATAACCGTGATGTTGGTTTTTGATGAAGTAGCAGGTGCCTACATAGCATGGGGCGGGAGGGCATGTCTCCAAAGGGAACCCGCTCCGAATGTTGCTCCAGAATTAAAATGGACATAACTCAGTCAATATAACTCAAAATATTTATTATAACCTATTTTTGGAAGTATAAGGACCATTTTGCATCTTCCCATGTGATGGAAATCCTTATCTGGACACTCTAGAATCTCAGATTCGCGTTGCAACTGTTCTGCCATCACAAAAGTTCTGAAAAAAATAGTTGATTTTAAATTAGCGATATCTCCCACATCCGAACTCCGATTTGACCCATTTTTTTTGAAATTGGGTGATTTTTTGCAAGGAATCGAGATCTGGTATTTATTTTTGTAAATTTTGTACCAAATATTTCAGATCTGATCTTCAAAGTCGCCACCCAAAAACATTCTTGCAAAAGAAAAGAAAAAAAAAATTATTCCCGTTTGGCCCAAGAAAATGCTCTGTGGAAGACGTAGCACATGCCTGAAGTTTGTTGAATATTGCTGCAAAATTTGAAACTGAAATATGCATCAAATCATCATTCCCATGGAATCATAACCTGCTCTGATACCACTACTCCGGATCTTGGAGGGAGGCCCCCAAGATCTAAAAATTGAAATGGATCTTGGGAGGAGAGACCCCCAAGATCTGAAAACTTGAATTGCTAGAAGAAAAATAGGAGAATGCCCAATAAACAAAACCACAAAGAAACTTTTTATTAAAACCGATAATAACTGTAAAGGCTACATTGTGGTGGACAATCCTTCCTTTTACAAAATGTGACTTGTTACTTATAGTATTTTTCAGTTACAATACCACGGGTCAATTCCATGGGTGAATGAATACCATGGGTGGATTTCACAATACCACGGGCCAATTCCATGGGTGAATGAATACCATGGGTGGATGTCACAATATCATGGGCAATTACCATGGGTGAATGAATACCATGGGTGGATGTCACTTACAATACAATGGGTGGATGCTATTTACAATACCATGGGTCGATGAATAATATGGGTGGATGAGTACCATGGGTTGATGCCATTTTCCATTCGGATCAAATCCCTATCACACTTATCCACAGGGAAATCCTTTACGCATTACTGTTCAAAGTTTCTCGATGGAAAACAACAACAAAGTCTCATTTCTAGCCTCCTTAAATCTCCTAGATTTAAGTGAGTTAACCAACGACCCCATTGCATATGGTTAGAATATGCCACGTATGCCCACCAAGTTACTTTCAGATATTCCAAAATTCTAAGGGAAATAAGGGGAATATCCGAGAAACCATGTTATGACCTTTCACCTTTGGAGATCTTCCAATATCATCATTGATGACTCTATTTGCCTACGACTATTTCAACGCACCCTCACGGGGCCAAAAACGAAATGGTACATAAGGGAGGCCTCAAGTTCCCACGTAACCTTTGACTCTCTTGCTAGGGGTTTTCTCACATTTTCCAACTCCCAGTCTAGCAATACTCGATATTGGAGCTTCTATCCCATTTCAAGAAGATGTTAGCCACTCATATTTTAGACCACATCCATCAAATGGCGAAAACATCATAGCTTATGTAAGGATCATATAGAAGCAAACCTCCTCCTCGACTTATTTTTGAGATCCCTCACTTTAGTAATCTCAAAGGATGTCACTTTCACATACCCTCAAGACGAAGAAGAGACCATCAACATATATCAACAATTTGCACTCATATACATGCAATTAGGATACCTCTGCCATGTCCTCCCTGATGCACCTCTCCTCTAGTTTTTTAGACCAAAGCTACTAGGAGAATTTAGTGCTGCAAATGGGTTGATAAGAGCCATAGCCTATAATCGAGTTGGAAACACTTTTCAACAATTTTGAAATGTTTACAGTGGCCAAACCATTTACCAAACATATGGTCCCACACCTGTAGTGTGACCACGATCCAACATGGGATATTATCTAGTCAGCCACACCTATCCAAAATCTTGCTATGCAAGGCAACCAATGCCCTCCCATGCAGGGTAGCCACTACCCTCCCATGCAAGGAAGTCAGTACCCTCCCATGCAAGGAAGTCAGTTCCCTCCTGCGTAAGGAAGTCAGTTCCCTCCCGTGTAAGGAAGTCAGTTGATCTAGGTGGCTCTAGAGAGACACACAGAATAAAGAAGGCTTATGAACGCTCAAAAAAGTGCTCAGAATGACTTCAAACTAGGACCAGAGCGTAGATCTCGTCGTACTGATTGTGGAGGTATGAATGGTTCATCAAATGAAGCTCGTATGAGGGAGAATGGGCCAGTCAAATTTTTGATCAAAGTGGGTTGTGGGCCAGGTTTAAGTGTCCTACAATTTGACTGACCCCGAGGCATAAACCTAGCTCCTGAAACTGGTCGAAATTGTTGCCTCGTTAATTTTCCCAATGACCCTTATTTTATAGAAGTTTTAACACAACCCTCTTCCTTATAGAGTCCAAAATATAATTTGTTATGAGGTGGCAGGCCACCACCCCTGCCACCCCAAAAATCCATAACAAAATTATTATTATAAGGCCGACGGGCCATAACTTCCCGCCGGCCTAATCACCCTACCATAATAAACAACATATTAATTTTAAGGCCGACGGGCCATAACTCCCCACCGGCCAAATCGCAATCAAAATCAAAATATATGGTTTCGGGATCGGCGGCCATAACCCCCGCCGAAACCTCCTCCATCGTACATATTATTAAAACATTGTATATCGGGGTGGGTGGGCCACCGGCGGTGGACCCGACCCACACCCTATCGCCCCAATCCATTATAATATCCCGATACATACGCAACACCAATCGCGAATATTTATATATATTTATATATTATATATATATATATATATATATATATATTAATATATATATTATTATATATATTATATATATATATAGTAATATATATATATATATATCGGTGAAACCCCTTAAATTGCACCGATATATATGCTAACGTCCATACGCCAATCTATCGGTGAAACCCCTTAAATTGCACCGATATATATGCTAACGTCCATACGCCAATCGTCGATTTTTTATGCCAATATCCAATTTAATAGGCGTCGATCAGGCCGATCGTCAATATTATATGCGCTGACAATCCAGGAGGACTAGGGTGGGCCGCTTAATGCAGATTCGACCCTCATTAATATATCATTGTGGTTATAAAAATATATATAGAGGGGCGAGGTTTGATCCCCCAACCCCTCCTCAACTAAATTATGAATTTACCATTACGCTAAACTGTTTCCTTGGTAAATCCACCGAAGTTCTTCTTTATAAACTCAAACTTTTACCAGTGCACACATTTCGAGGAGCAGAAGGAGGGCACATATTTCGAGGCAGATTAATTAATTTTTAATGTAGAAACCATGAATTTTTCAGGAGGGCAAAATTTTCACTTCGTCAGATTTTGACAAATTCTATATGGATTCTACACCTCTCATTGCCACGAATGCAATGGTGTTTTCTGTTTCTCCATCAGAGTTCTTCATTTTTTGGTCATTTTCAGAATGCATGTGGAACCATGATTTCAACAAAAACAAGGAGCAGAACCATGAGCCTTGAAATTTTCCCAAGGAGGTAAATTTTTGCCATGTCAGAATATAGTCAAGTTTATACCTATTTTTCATGGTTTTTCCCAGGGATAGCAATGGCGAGATCATATTCACCATTTGAGTTTCAGATTTCCAGTCCATCCATGGAACAAAATCTTTGAGGAATCTCGAGGGAATCTAAAAGATACCTTGAACCTAGAATTCTAAACTTCTCAAAATTCAGATTTTTGACAGTCAATTCAGCACTACTCGACACCACATATCTGATGGTACACTCAGATTTTTCGTTCTCTCATTTCTTCTTCTAGTCACTTTTCTAAGTGCCAGTGCAAATGTCCACATTCATGTGCAAGCAGTCATCTTCATACGATTGATGCCTTGAGATCGATGGTCCAAGCAGCTTCAGCAGTGTGACATCCACTTCTTCAGATGGCCCTTGGTTGTGAGGTATATGATGTGTTCATGTACTTATTCTTTATGCATTATGCCCCACAGATCCTTAATTGATGTTGATGCAGGATCTTGTTTATTACATGTTGTCATGATTCCTTGCTTGATTTGATGTGGAATCTTCTATGTGATGTACTTGCTGTCATAACTCATCATGTTACGTTTTAAGATCCCTTGTTGTATGTTGTTGGGATACTCTTGTTGTCGTCATGCATGTTTTGCGTTGAGATCCCTTTTGTGCCATGTTGGTGGGATACTCATCATGCATGTTTTTGTGTCATACTGATAGGAGTCTTTTGATTGAGAGTTTCAGTTGTGGAACATCTCTTAGATCCACTCCTTGCATGAGGGAATTTTCCCTTGTATGATCACGACATCATCTCTTGTGTACATCACCATTATTGATAGCACTTAATGCAGTGGCCTACACCATCTTAACATCGGGGCCTGGAGACGTAGTCCCTCCTGGATGAACTCTGTTATCAACGCTTATGTTTTCATGTTCTGATGATTGTTATGTCCCTCTTCGTTTCTACATATAGATGTATTCATTAATGTTCTTTTAAAATTCAATTTAACACATCACTAAAGTAAAAGGTCTTAGAAGGGTCCTTCTTCACACCCGGACATGGATCAAGTGGCATCAGAGCGGTCTTTGCGTTGATGTGAATTGCAGTGTGAACAATGACAGGGGATGAAAGAGCGATGTACGAGACCATGCTTAACATTTCCAAAAAAGTGGAAATCATGTATGAAACTCTACAGAAAGAGACAAAGGAAAAGGAGCGGTTGCAGCTCCAGTTGCAAGCCACAGAAGAGGCCATGGAAGAACTGAAGCAAAATAAACATAATCTTCAAACAAAGAACGATGAATTGAAGACGTGTCTAAGTAAAGGGCGAGGCCTTAGAAAAGCTGCATCATGACCCATGTGAGGTAAAAAGTAGTTCTCCATTTTCATGTATGTTTCTTGATGATGATTTCACTATTTTTGAAAATAACACCACAGGAATTGGCTCCAAACTGTTGAAGAGAATGGGGTATGAAGGAAAAGGCTTGGGTGTTAATGGCCAAGGCATTGTCAACCCCATCACAGTAGAGGAATTTCCTTGTCAGGCAGGACTTGGGTATGCAGGAAAGAAGTTAGGGAATGCATTGAGATAGTTAGCGAACCACCAACAACGGATGACGAGAGACCCTCATCAATTCTTTCCAAATCGAAAGAGGAGGTAAAAGATGTTGATTTCCTTTCAATTTTATCTTCTCATAGTATGCTTTCTATTGGAGATTTGGAGATCCAAATTACAGGGACAAACATGAGGCTCCTTACAAGGACGAGGCATGAGGAGAAAGAAGAACTTGGTGCTAATAACAAAGGCATAAATCAACCTTTGGAGGTTGTGCATGAACATCGATTTGCAGGCTCGAGATACACTAAAGTAGAATGCTCGAGGGTGTCAGAGTTGTCTGAGACATCAATGAAATCGTCGAGGAAAGAGTGATGGGAACACATCCCCATCATCCCATGACAATGCCCATAGCAGAGAGAGAGCTGAGGCAAGCTATCGTCGCCATACTAACATAAAAAACAACAAAGGAAGAATGGCAGTACTCAAAAGGATGAGGCGTGAAAGACCCTCTCAATAGCATGAAAAGAAACATGTTAAGCAGATATGGAGGAAGAAAGCCTATTGCAGTCATTGCGACAGAAATGGCTATCAAAGAGCCACTTATTGGAGGCTCCATCCAGAGCAGTGCCTTAAAGACAAAACGTCGGTGTGTGAACTAGGAAGAGTAGTTGTTCGACAAGCAAAACCACCTCAAGGAGGTGACCCATTCACATTGATAAGTGAAAAATGGTTTCTAGACATGTTGTCGTTTCATGGTCATTCTTTTGTAAATCATTTGTTGCATTTTAAAATGTAAAATTGATGATGTGTTTCCATCACTTGGTCAACAACAATGATGTATGGTCATGTTTTGAGTCGTATTTTGAGTTTCATGTTAAAACTCTGAAAGTGATGTTATGTTTCCATCACTTGTTGAAACAATAGTGTCTGGCCTTATGTATGTAAATCACGTTTTGCAGTGATGATGTATTTTCCATCACTTTTTTAGGCAATAATGATATGTTGGCCTTGTTGTCATAGCTAGGTTAGTGCATCCATCTTATTGTAAACTTGACCACCGAGTATGTGTTATAAACTCATGGCAAGTGTGGCACATTTGGGTCTTTAGTTGGTCATGTCATGAAAGCATGTAATTTGCAAACAATGTACTATAGGTTGCAGAAGTAGCAGGTGTCGGCTCGTCGCTTAAGGCTCCGAAGAACAAAGGTGAAGGAGATGGAAGCGAGACCTTTTCAGGACGCTTGTGATGTAGACAGGGTACAGAAAAAGTTGCATATTATTTTTCATGCTTTTGGAGGACCAAAAGCTCCTCATTGGGGAGGATTGATCTAGGTGGCTCTAGAGAGACACACAGAATAAAGAAGGCTTATGAACACTCAAAAATCAAAGTGCTCAGAATGACTTCGAACCAAGACCAAAGCATAGATCTCGTCTTCTTGATCACGGAGGCACAAACGGTTCTTCAAACCGAGCTCATATCAGGGAGAACGGGCCAGTCAAAGTTTTGGTCAAAGTGGGTTGTGAGCCAGGTTTAAGCGTCCTACAATTTGACTGACCCCGAGGCATAAACCTAGCTCCTGGAATCGGTTGAAATTGTTGCCTCGTTAATTTTCCCAATGACCCTTATTTTCTAGAAGTTTCAACACAACCCTCTTCCTTATAAAATCCAAAATATAATTTGTTATGAGGTGGCAGGCCACCACCCCCCGCCACCCCCAAAAATTCATAAAAAAATTATTATTATAAGGCCGACGGGCCATAACTCCTCACCGGTCTAATCACCCCTACCAAATTAAACAACATATTAATTTTAAGGCCGACGGGCCATAACTCCCAGCCGGCCAAATTGAATCAAAATCAAAATATATGGTTTCAGGATCGGTGACCACAACCCCCGCTAAACCCTCCTCCATCGCACATATTATTAAAACATTGTATATCGGGGTGGGTGGGTCACCGACAGTGGACTCGGCCCACACCCTATCGCCCCGACCCATTATAATATTGTCGATACATACGCAGTGCCGATTGCCGATATATGTGCTGATCGCCGATATATATATTGTCGAAACCCCTTAAATCACACCGATATATATGGCAACGTCCATACGCTGATTGTCGATTTTGGATGTCGATCATTGATTTAATAGGCACCGATAAGGCTAATCGCCAATATTATATGCTTCGATAATGCGGGAGGATTAGGGGCGAGCCGTCCAATGCGGACCCGACCCCCATTAATATAACATTGTTGTTATAAAAATATATATAGAAGGGTGGGATTTGATCCCCCGACCCCTCCTCAACTAAATTCTGAAATTTACCATTACGCTAAACCGTTTCCTTGGTAAATCCTCCGAAGTTCTTCTTTATAAACTCAGACTTTTACTAGTGCACACAGTTCGAGGAAGCAGAAGGTGGGCATGGATTTCGAGGTGGATTAATTAATTGTTTAATGCAGAAACCATGAATTTTGCAGGAGGGCAAAATTTTCACTTTGTCATATTTTGACAAATTTTATATGGATTTAACACATCTCATCGCCACTATCACAATGGTGCTATCCATTTCTCCATCAAATTTTTTCATTTTCGGTCATTTTCAGAATGCACATGGAACCATGATTTCAGCAAAAACAGGTAGCAAAACCATGAGCCTTGAATTTTTCCCAAGGAGGTAAAATTTTGCCATGTCGGAATATAGTCAAGTTTATACTTGTTTTTCATGGTTTTCCACAGGGATTGCAATGGCGAGATCAGATTCGCCATCTGAGTTGCAGATTTCGAGTCCATCCATGGAATAGAATATTTGAGGAATCTCAGGGGAATCTAAAAGATTCCTTGAACCCATAATTCTCAACTTCTCAGAATTCGGGTTTTGGACAGTCGATTCAACACTACTCGACGCCACAAATCTAATGGTACACTCAGATTTGTCATTCTCTCATTTCTTCTTACAGTCACTTTTCTAAGTGCCAATGCAGATGTCCACATTCATGTGCGAGTAGTCATCTTCATACGATCGATGCCTTGAGATCGATGGTCCGAGCAACTTTAGTAGTGTGACATCCACTTCTTCAGATGACCCTTGGCTATGAGGTATATGATGTGTTCATGTGCTTCTTCTTTATGCATTACGCTGCACAGATCCTTGATTGATATTGATGCAAGATCTTGTTTATTATATGTTGTCATGATTCCTTGCTTGATTTGATGCAGAATTCTATGTGATGTACTTGTTGTCATAACTCATCATGTTATGTTTTGAGATCCCTTGTTGTATGTTGTTGGGATACTCTTGTTGTTGTCATGCATGTTTTGCATTGAGATCCCTTTTGTGCCATGTTGGTGGGATACTCATCATGCGTGTTTTTGTGTCATACTGATAGGAGTCTTTTGATTGAGAGTTGCGATTGTGGAACATATCTTAGAGCCACTCCTTGTGTGAGGGCATTTTTCCTTGTATGATCGCGACATTATCTCTTGTGTACATCACCATTATTGACAACACTTAATGCAGCGGCCTACACCATCTTGACATCAGGGCCCGGAGACGTAGTCCCTCATGGACGAACTTCGTTATTAATGCTTATGTTTTCATGTGCTGATGATTGTTATGTCGCTCTTCTTTTCCACATGCAAATGTATTCATTAATGTTCTTTTAAAATGCAATTTAACACATCACGAAAGTAAAATGCCTTGGAAGGGTCCTTCTTCACACCAGGACCTGGATCATCAGTACCCTCCCGCACAAGGAAGTTAGTACCCTCCCAGGGCCGCATAAGTGGTTTCCACTTCCCATAGCGAATATGTCAACCAAGGATGAATTCCTACTTCCCTTTTCCAACACCCCAATAAAATTACCCACCAACACAACCTAATGCTGGGGTGAATTTCATGCAACCTTCTTTCCCTCAACAACATGAGTTGTTTAAACAACTGAATACTGCAAATCCACCCAATGCCAGTAAGAAGAAATGAAAGAAAAATAAAAAAGGGGAACCTAGACAGGGGTGAAACAACTAGCAACAATCTCCATGAGCACCAGCTAGGGGAAACCCCAACCGAAACCAAAATCAAGGTCAAACTGATAATAACTCGCAAAAGCAAAAAGAAAACACTACTCTACGGACTAACCATGCTTGTGCTATTTGCAGGGAATATGGCTATTACACCGATCATTTCCCTCAACTCCCTGAGTTGAAAAGGATGAAATATACCACGGGGAAAGGAGGGAAAAATGAACAACCTGTAGTAATGCAGAATCCCTTCCCCCATCAAGGAGTGGTAAATACCCAACATTAACCCTCCCAACAATAGTATCATAATCCTCCTGGAGGAAGTTCCAAAAATACCTCAAATCATGACATTTACATGGCAGGGGAAGAAGTTCTCTTGTAGACGTGAAACCAAGATCACAAAAGTCCACCAGAAACCAACCCATCCACTGCAACCACTCTAGCCCCCACAACACCTCTAATGATCCCTCGCCCCCTTGTTGAAACCATCCAACTAATGGTCAAAGGGCCTCTACGTTGAGCATGACATAACTCAAAGTTTGCTCACAACTACAACATAGTAGATTACTTAGCTCAATATCCATCAACTATGTCAGCATTAGAAGTTTTACAAACATGCCTAAAACAACAGAAAGCCTTACTTTCCATGTTAGGTGCAATCAACCCTACTGGTTCTTGTTTGATGGATTTTGATCTGGATAACACTGACCCGTGTCTTCCATCGATAGTCACCTTCTAAATTCCGGTCACTATTCGGAACATTAACATCCATTGCTGCATAGTTCACGAGGGAGAATCCAAATGTATCATGTCCAAAATAGTTTGGTAGAATCTGGGATCTCCTTTCCTCAAAGTATCAACCATCACCCTCAGAGCATACAACAGGTGCCTCTCAACTCCTGTGGGTATATTCCAAGATGTTCTAGTGGAGATTGCCTATAAAATTGTGCTCATAGAAATAGAAGTCTTGCATGCCCAATTGTATTACAATATCCTTCTCAGCCATAGCTATATGTATGCAATGATTGTAGTTGCATCATCATTATTTCAGATAATGATGTTCCCTCATGACGAGAAAATAATTACAATTGACCAACTAATGTACTACGAGAAAAAGACATCCTCCACCCCTGATGTTGTGCTACCTTTCGTAGGATCTTCCCCAAAGTTGATCACAACCTTTACTGAGCATGAACCAGGGCTATTCAAGTCATCAACACTCCTCAGTACATACCTTGGAGACCCACCTGTACTGGAGGTTTCCCTTGCAACTCCAACAACCTCAATGTTCATGATGAGTTCATCAAACACCCCTTAAAATATGGAACCAATTCTAGACACCTTAGATTCTATGATTACTGACTCTATGTTCCTACCCTACGCTATCACTCAAACACCCTTCTTATACCCTACTCCTATTTTTGACTCTCACCAAGTCATGGAAACACTCACATTTCCAAACATGGATTTCGCGATACATGTATGATATCTGGCCCCACAAGCCATGTCGACAAACTCAGGTATCACCTTGACGAGCATCATTCCTGTAGCCACTCATCAAAAAACTACCCCAAAATGAGCTACACTTGTGTCGACACCAACAGGTGCCGATAAGAGGGATAAGAAAAAATGGAAGAAGGTGGAAGCCTCAAATTCTTCCTCATTCAGGGTACCTCCACCCTATGCTTTCTGTGAAGTAGCAGGGCACCCGACCAACTTGTGCATTGAGTTAGAGGAGTTCAAATCTCTTCTGCATGCCCAAAAAATGCCAATGGGCCCACCTCCACCTACATGAGAGAAGGCCATTCTAGCATGCAATAAGGAAATGTGCACCAACCATGCTTATGCCATATGCATAGAGTACAAGCATTACACTCATCACTACCCAAAATTTATCGATATCGAGATGCATTGGGTGCACTTGCTCAAGCCAATATCATGACTCCATCATTTCCCACCGTGCTAGTTGTGGATGATGGGTCGAAAACCATATTTTGTGTGTTCAAGGAATAAGTAAAGTGAATGGTTCATCCATGCACCCATCTTCATTCTACCTCCTACAAACAGTCAGTACCTAGAATAATGGAAAAACAACCTCAAGTGGTATTTCCAAACCTCCCCATACATGCTCCCTATGCAAAAAAATTGAACACCTGATCAATCAATGCTAGGAATTGAGAAATATTAAAGAGGCATTTCTCTTATTGGTCCCCATTCTTATACTTGCTTTATCAAATCAAACTAGATGCTCATGCAATCGTTGTCACATATGTTCCCAAGTGCATCATATGTATAATTTCCAATACCTTCCACATTTTCGAGCAGCAAGAGAAACATTGTGGCAAACTAACATCAGGGGCACACATCCTTCTACCAACACCGATACTGAGATCCAAGTTTGGCTTACACCCTTAAGTTCCCCACCTCATGAAATCAACCATATGTCATCATCTCCTGCTATGGGAGATACTTATAGTCATACCATTTATTACGTTATCACTGATACCGCATGCAATATTTGTACCAACAACTCTCATAGGTCTTAGACATGTTCTATGTTACGAGCTTTTGGACAACTTAGGATACAACATCCACTGGTTCACCAAATACCTGAACACTATCCCCACATGGAGGAGGATGCATTGGCTCCTATGACGTCAATGTTATCACATGAACCTTCCCCCACTGACCATCAACCCTCCATTATGGAGATTCGCCCACCACCAGGTGCTAACAACATGCAACATCATATATGATTCATTTCCTCCATCATAGGAACCGTAATTCATGCACATCAGTGGTACCACCACCATCTATGAAAACTCATTTAATATGCACATTGTCAACATCACTGGGTTCTATGACATCAACCACTGAATCATTTTCTTTCTTGTCTACCAACATATCTAAGTCCCAATTCCATCTTCATGACCTCATACAACCCATTTCACCATTAGATAATATTCTTCACCCAGATGAAGATATTCTAAAGGCCATGACAAAACCAGAATGTTTGTGGGATGCCATGCATCATTGTTATTTCTTTCTACCTAAAAAATCATTTGTGCCTATTGATGCACCAAGTCATGATATTTGCATAATAGAGTCAAAATATTTCCTACATTTAGGATAGGTCGATTGGTTTAAAAATCCCATCGTGGCACCAGATGCATTTGAGGAAGGGAACATGTCTAATATCTCACTTATAGTTAAGGTAGGTATTTGAACAAAACTTGGCATAGTTGAAGGCATCTCACTAGGGGAAGCATGCTCCCCAGATGAGCTGGCCTCATACAAATCCCTTTTCCAAGAATATAGGGACATCTTTGCATGGGCCTACTCAGAAATGTCAGGCATCAGTCCTACCATCGTGGAGCACCATATTGACACATGGCTTGATGCCTACCCCATTAGGTAAAAGCAATGTCAACACCATCCTTATAAAGAAGAAGAGATCAAACAAGAATCGACAAGCTCCACAAAGTTGATTTCATCTATCTTATCGCTTACACCTCTTGTGTTTCTAATGCTATACCCGTCATGAAAAAAAGGGCACCATTTTCATTTGTTCTGATTCTAGAGATGTGAACAAAGCATGTCCCAAAGACAATTACCCTACACCCTTCATCAAGCTAGTCATCGATGCATGTGCTGGTCACGAGGCCCTATCATGGTCACAATGCCCTATCCATCATGGATGGCTTCTCAAGGTATAACCAGATTCAAATATGCCATATTGATTAGTACAAAACAACCCTCACAACCCCATGGGGAACATTCACATATTGAGTCATGTCCTTTGGTCTTAAAAATGTTGGTGCCACCTTTCAACGGGCCATGAATTATATCTTCCATGATCTCACTCATCTCATACTAGCCTATTTGGAAAACCTCACAATATGATCCAAAAAGTGCTCAAACCATTTAGAATATCTCCACTCGGTGTTTCAGAGATGCCGAAAATACAATCTATGCTTGAAACCTCTCAAGTGTGTCTTTTGCGTCAGCGCAAGATGACTACTAGGATTCATTATTTTCCAACAAGGTATTAGAGTTGACCCTCTCAAGGTCCAGGCCATCTAGGAAATACCACCTCCAAAAATTTTGAAGCAGTTACAAAGTTTGTAGGGTAAGGCTAATTTCTTACACCGCTTTGTTCCCGATTACACCACTTGTGTGCATGGGTTCTTTCTCCTTCTTTGTTAGGACATTCCCTTCCACTGGGATGAACAAGCCCAAAAATCATTAGAAGCCCTGGAAGATACATTATATCAAACTCCATTGATTAACCCTCCTAACCATACCAAGGTTTATACCCTCTACTTATCAGCATATGAGGTAGCCATCGCGGGGGTATTAGTACAAGAAGGATTAGATAATATAGAACACGTTTTCTATTAAATCAACAAGAACCTCTATGGAACTACCTTAAAGTATGAGCCAACAGAAAAGACAACCCTAACGCTTGTACACTCAATATAGACGCTTTGACATTATATCATCTTACAGACCACCATCATAATAGAAAATATTAATCCCATGATATATTTGCTTCCTCATCATATGATGAACCATAAATACACCCGATGGGTTTTTATTTTCCAAGAATTTGACCTATAGTTTTCTTCCCCTAAAAGTAAGAAATATCTTATCCTTATAGATTTCATTTTTGATCTCCCTACAAAATCCCAAGGGTCCCTCATAAATGACTCTCTCCCTAATGAAAAATTGTTTTTCATATCATGGACAACCTCTAGTACAATAACATCCTCCTTTTTCTTCATACTCAGAAGTTCAACCCTCAACTTACTCAGGATAATCATAGGCACATTCACCATCAAACCCCTCGTTACCTTCTCATGATCTACGTCTTCTATCGTCGCATTGACACCATTCTTTGTCGATGTTTTACTCTTGAGTAAGTTAAATAGGTCTTAAATGACTGTCACAGTGGAGCTTGTGGCGGCCACCTATTCGGGATGGCCATTGCCTAAAGATCCTTCATGCCAGTTACTTTTGGCCCACCTTGTTCCATGACTGTATTCAAGTAGACACTCACAAGGCGCAAGCTCCACCAGATCCCCTTCACTGAGTCATTGTTGTAGGCCCTTTCTGCAATTGGGTTTTATACTTCATGACATGCAACCCTCAGTCTTCAGCCAAACATAAGTACATTGTGTTCGTCATCGACTACTTTACAAAATGGGCAGAAGCCATGTCTACTTATAATAACATCGCAGAAACCGTTGCATGGTTTTTCTTTAACCATGTCATAACATGGTTCAGTGTTCCCAAGGAGTTGGTCTTGGATCATGGAAAACACTTTGAGAACGATATATTTCAAGATTTATCCCAACACCTTGGTTTTCCCATGAGTTCGCTTCCCCATACTACCCTCAGTCCAATGGACAAGTAGAAGCTGTCAACAAGGTTCTTAAAATCCGCACAATAATCAAAGAATCCGCAAGATTCACACCCTTTCAATTGGTATATCGGTTAGAATTTGTGCTTCACATTGAGTGAGATACTTACCTTACACTCATCTATCAAACTCCTCCCAGATACCTCACCTTTAGAGAAAAGGCTAGTGCAGTTGGAACATGTTGACGAATGTTAGTGGGAATCTCTCTAGATTAACGAAGCCCACAAAAATAGGACTAAAGCCTCCTTTGACCATAATGTCACCCCTCGTTCATTCGTAGAAGGAGATTTAGCCCTTCGCTACAATGTTTCCAAAGAAGCTTGAGGATTAGGGAAGTTCGAGACATTATGGAAGGACCCACACATTATTAAGCACTACGTCCTCAAGGGGAAATACATGTTAACAGAACCTGATGGGACTTGCCCCAGAGATCACGTCAATGGGATCTACCTCAAAAAGTTATTTCCATAACATTAAAAATAACCCTAGAATGCAAATGCATGCACGACGACTTATTTTTATGATGATCACCTCATCACAAATGTACACTAAAAGCACTCTCTCATCATGTGTCACAGATGGACCATTCACCATCCTATCATCATAGGTTTGATGATGGTGATTATCGATGGTCACAAAACCTCATTGCAACATCTTAGGCGATATATTCTCCTAACCTGACACCCTTCCACCAGAATGGGATTTGCATCGGGTTAGCCACCAATAATCAAGCTAAATATGCTGTCGTCATAAGCCTCTTGGTCAATGCCTCACACCTAACCATCAATCACATTCATGTGTTCCTTAATTCCTAGCTTGTTGTATCACAATTTAGTAGAACTATCAGGGTACATGACCCTTGCCTATTTCAGTAATACCTGCATGCACAAAGGTTAGCTCATGGTTTTGATCATATCACATTTTTACATATAACAAGAAATCAGAATCACGTAGTAGACCGTTGTTGACGGTGCTGGACTTGCCAACATGTAAGGGGATCTCCTCATTAAGAAGTCCCAATTAGACCTCAGACTGTTTGGTGTAGGGGTACCAGTAGTGGGTCATACAGTAATGCCTTGACCGTGATTTCACACAGAGGCAAGTAAGATAACTCTGTTGGTAGCAAGGGTGTGACAACTGCAGTGAGTGAAGGAAGGTGCATGAGAGGTTCTAACACATGGGAGTTGAGATGAGTGCGCCCCTTGGAAACCTCTGATAGCACTCAGCTTGGAAGGGAACACACGAGCAAAGATACATCACAACATGGAAGGAAAGTTAGCGAGAAATCCAAAGTGATGGTTAAACCAATAACACATTTCAAAAAGATTCATACATATACAGAATAATCTATACATGCATGCATAAGAAAACTAATACATATATCATTTAAAGTAAACCAGATATCATAGAATACAATACAACATATGCATGAAACATGCTGGATCTTATTATATAAAGAAGTGTAAGTTCCAATTATACAATACATCCATGTCCAACCACTAGTTCCAATAGTGGAACATTACAACCACATCCGCCTGCTCCTCCAAAGAGATGTGCTAGCTCTACACAGTGGAGAAGCTAAGGCTCATTACAATACTATTCAAGCTCTTTCCAAGATAGTCTTATTGGAAGCTTGGTTGACCAAAAGCCTATACAGTGAGTTATGAGGGACAACTTATAGCAAAGGGTGGGGTGACCCTTGACATTCCCCTTTGTGATAGTTCATCTACCCTCATGACTCTTAATCTACTATATGACTATTACATCTAACTATTGACACTTGAATTACACTTGACATGACGTTACATTACAATGCACATGTTCTCATGTGAGAAAAAATGGCTTGAGAAAGCCATGCAAGACATCACTCACACTCGGTTTATTGTGGTGAGACCAACTCTTTGACATGCTTGTGATGGTGAAGGCGGTGAGGTGATGCCAATCTTGGTCATCCGTGATGGTGTGCATGCACTCCATGGTGACATCTTGCTGAAGCGAACTCTTGCCTCCATTGCATCCGGTGCATTGGTGTGGCTCCTTCATCCAACTCGTCTACTAACATATGCATGGTCTTCTTGGGTGCGGCCGAACCAGCAACACACTGATGCATAATGTTCATGCTGATTTTCCAGTGTGTGCTAGTGGTCATGCATATCAACTGTCAACTACATGCTCAGGTTCAGTCAGACTTTCTTCTTGTGTTCGCCTTTGTGAATGTGCTGAATGGGTTGGATCGCATGCATGCTACTACATTTCCTTGCATGCGATCAACAACACTGCTCACCTTGTCTTCTCCATGCCAGTTGCTGGGATGGATCTATAACTTGTACAGCCGCAGTTTCATCTGTGAGTGCATGTTGCACCCCCTGCTCCTGTGTTCCTGCTGTAGATCATTCGCTTGTTTGTGTAGCTCATGTTCTTCCTTGAGTTGTTGCTTCAACACATGAAACTCCTTCTTTGTCCCATTCCCTATCTTTGTTTGATCTTCATGTCGTGCCATCACCTCATAGCCTGAGTCTCCAAAGTTTCTTTCATCACTAGTGGATTTGCTTGATCTTGCAACTTTGTTCCACCTCTGTGTTGTCAAAAACTTTCCTCTTGCATTCGTTGCATTCGGTATGCTACCTTTATCTGTTGTTCACGACACTTCTCACTGTGATGATGTTTTCATCATATCTTGATGTCCTTGTCTATGAACAACTTGATATCTTCGTGGGTAGGCAAGTCCATAGACACTTGATCGATTAGATCCCCAAGTGTGCTCTGAACAATGTCTTTGACTCTGCTCTCTTGGAAACCATTGTAAATGCACTGTTGAGAGGTAAATGAACATTGTGATACCTGGAGACATGGAAACACTCATGGAAAGCAATCTGTCAATCGAAAATCAAAATAATCTTGAGAATTGACTTGCAACATACCTGTGTGACTAATCATGAAGGTTGCGCAATTTCCGCCAGGAGATCAGGAGACTAACTGCCAAGACTGTGTAAGGCATAATCTGGGATGCTAGGAGGCTTATTGACTGCTGGAACTGCACAATGCACAGTCCATTCTGGTTGCTAACTGTTGGGATTGTGCAATGCGCAATTCTCCTTGGGAGTGACTATAGGCGCAGGGACTGCATTGCGAAATTTTCTGGGCCAGCAGTCACTGTCCCTTAGAAATGCGCAAAAAAATACTGAAGGACAGTGCCTGGGTAGAAATGAGCATTTCTAAAGAGGAAGATAGAACCCTCCTTCCACGGATTGCACAACGTTGTCTCAGTGAGGCAGAGTCCGGGCCAAGGTTGGCCAGATTCACCAATGGGAAACTGAAAGTGAATGTGAATGTGAATGCATGGCGATACTGAGTGTAAGCATAAGTGAATGATCGTGCTTGCAAATGGTGAATGACAAATTCAGAAAATAGAATAACATGCATGTGGATGAGGCGAGTTTCTGAATCGGTGTTCGTACGTGAAAAACAGTTTCATGCATGCGACAACAGTGAGATGTTAACAAAAACTGAAGCGGTACTAGTACAAGCTAGTATGTATCAAAACGACAGAAAGTGCTCATTGAAATCAAGAAGACAACGTTCATATGAAGCAAAACACAAAATGTGCCAGGAATGCAACATAAGACATGGAAAGTGAGCTTACCCCAAAACAAATGACTTGAATGTGCCGACAACTCCTAGATGCGATGTGGGATGTCAGAGCTACAAGGTTGATGTGAGGAATGAGCTCTACACCATCTGGTTGATGAGTTTTGATAAAATCAAGGTTGTGACACACATGCTATAAATATAGGGAAAGCGATACTTGGTGGGATGTTCTTGAAATGATCCTTGCATGTAACCTCCAACTGCCAAAAATAGGTCCCTAAAACAAGGGATGCCTTTGCATGCTGCCTTGGGATAAGTAACCCATGCATGCGTCCCGAAGGGAACTGGTCAACTCAGCTACACATGCAAGATATTGCTCAACTTCTGGTGAAAATGCACATTTTCGGCTGGGAGTTGGGCTCGTTGCTCAGAAGATTTGCCCAATTTCTAGGCAGAGCAGCTCACTGCTATTGAGATTTACATAAATTCTGGGTTGAGTAGCCCAACTGGGAAGGATTTTGCAATTTTCTGGGTGAAGTTTGCTCAAACCAATTGCACAATTCTGGGACCCAACAGGCTCGCCAGTCAGGATTTCGCAATTTTTGGAGGGAAGGCTAGTTGCCCTCCAAATTTGCACAAATTCTTGAAGGAGTTGTTCAGCTTGTTGCTGGACCAAGTCCAGATGAACAATCTGTGAGGGGAATGCATCAAGGTTTGATTGACATGTTGTCTTTCTGTAAGAAAATTACTGCAGCTTGTGAAAAGTTGGTAGGAGGCTCCAAAACAAAGCTAAGGAAAAATTTTGGAGGGTGGTTGTAGTCGCTACAACACTTGGCGACACATTGGTAGAACTCCAGCCCTATGAATGGACCTTGTTCATGAAAAGGAAGCCTAACACCTCAAGAAGTATTGTTCAGTTCTCAGTTCATCTTGGTTTCCACATTTTCTTGATTGTAAGATGTAGCATCTTCCAATCTCTTTGTCAATTGAAACACATTCCAAGCCAAGTCAACATAGTTGTTTCAATTGGGGTTGAGGGGTATATTGGTGCATAAGCAATATAGTCGTCAGAATCTTAGTTTCATCTCTAGTGTTACTCCACTACCAGCAGGCTTGGACATTACCCCGACGGAGTCACATAGGAACACAAGCATGGCTCCGCTACCAGTGAGCCTGTTCAGTACCCTAACGGAGTTACTTGCATCACCTCTTTGCGCAGGAAGCTTTCTCTTCTTTCACCTTGTTCATTTTCATTTCATTTTTTTTTTCGAAATTTTTTTTTCACTTCTTCATTTTTTCATTTTTCATCTTCGTAATTGTGCATAACACTTATTCATTTCAGAGGCGGAAGAGGGATCCCAATGTATTGAGAATAGAAGAGGTTGTTCATGTAGAGAAGTAGTTTATTATACCTCTGACGTTCCTGTTAAGGTTTTACCCCTCGCCTTACTCTACTTGACTAAGCTGACAAGGATTAACCCAAAAACAACCCACTAGAGTAGGTGATACTAGTTAGCGCACAAGCATTGTGTTTTCACCAAGGTTCACTTCAAAGAGTATGTATTTTCCATTGATGTATCATGGATTGAAGATAACAAGTTCTTACATAAGAGAGTGGAAAACAGATAACCAAATGTTCATAGTTGTAAAAGTCCTCTTGTACCTTACCCAACTTGTTTCAAGAGTAATACATGGTTTCATGCGAAACAAACCTACAATAAAAACAAGCAAACAAACAACAAAGCAAAGCAGAAGCAGAAGCAAAAGCGAAAGCAAAGCGAGTAAGCAAACAAGCAAGCAGGAAAACAAACCAACAAAGCAGGTAAGCAAACAAGCATGGAAGAAAACATACTGAAAGAAAACAATACTCCTACTCCTAATCTAATGGTGCATGGGCCATATCACATGAAGTGATACTTCCAATGCAACCACTGGCGCATTGGTTGACCCATGTTGGTGAAGGCATGGTTCACGAACAAGACAGTTGTGTGAACCAACAAATAAGAAAGATGTAATAGTGAAGACAAACACACTCTAAGTTTAAAAGCGTCCACAGAATGAAAATGAGTGAAAACACATGACATGCATTCTGTGGAGCTGTTATGGTGTTGTGTTACACTACATGCAGATGTTGAGTGTATGCATTCTCTTAACTGTGACATGCAAGTAGACGTGAAAGAGGTAGACCACTTACGTTGTGCATGTGTGCTTGCTGTGTAAGGTTCCTCCAATGCATGAGCGATGGATGGTGTAGTTCGAGTGGAGGAAGCAAAATCTGGGTGTTTGGTTGATCTTCTATGCAAAGAAGAGAGTGATGAGGAGCCTTGAGTTTTTAAAAAATTTCTTGACCAGAAGTGAAACCAACCTCAGGACAACGAGGTCCTGACATACCATCAGCTTAGGTTGAAGTGCCTCAATAGTATGTGGGGTTTCGACTTTGTTGATAGACAGATCATCGTAGGCAAGTGTCTTGGACAAATTAACAATGATTAAATCAACATTATGATTGGATGAAGAAGTGGATAGATCACGAGAACCAAGATCATAAAACTCAAGATGTTTGTCGGCATCCTCATGATTTGATGAATCAGGCAGAGGGGTAGATGGGAAGAAAAGATGTTCACCCTCTGTGCTTTCAAGAAATATAGATGATAGATTGGATAGATTTGCCGAGGAAGATGTGTCCTCTTCGCACTGCAATGACAGACTGACATCCGACGTGTCCCGTGAATGATCGGAAGTAGAAACATCTGGAAATGGGTTTTCACAGGTGAAATCAGCAGTGACAAAATCACAAGGGATGTTAGGATAAAGCGGATGAGGTGCAGCCAGAAGGGGGTCATCATTCACCGCGGGTTCTTCTTTAGATTCCCACTATTGGGTAGCGGAGGTCTTGCGTAATGGTTTTGGGGTAGAAAGCCCAAAAAGTAGGATTAAATTAGGGTAAAGACTCCGCTGAAAGCACAAAGTGTGAAGTATAATAGGATTGAGTCAAAGGGTAGTCTGCCCAAAAATAATGTAAAGAAATATAAATAGAGTTGGCCGGCGCAGGGATTGCGGGCCAAGGAAGGGTATAAATAGAGCGCGGCTCTATGAGGGAAAGACAGTTCCTTTTGGAACATGGAATGTAATTGGTTTTTGAAGAAGATAGTCTGAAAGCGTCTGTAAGTCCGAGTCAAGGGTTGGGGTAGTAGGTAGAGGCTCTGTAGTTGTGTGTGCAGAGGCCTAGAAAGTCCATAGCTGTGTGTGCGGACCCCTGTAGTTGAGTTCGCAGGACAGATTAGGATGTATTAAGGATAAAGTGGAAATAAAGATAAGTTTCTTCTGAAATTCTGCATTTCTTCTGAGCTGTCATAATATCTGTTTAATTTAATCTACTTATGGTTTGAATGAATGTAAATCTGGATTCATTTTAATGTGTGAATTAGTTGTGTTGGTTAAATGTTTGCTTAAAGGCCCTGTTAATTTGTAACCACATCCTCCAATAGAATAGCGCACTAATGAGAAAGATATAATCAAGATGGATTTGTGCGAATACCGAGCAACATGGAGCTGTAAACCAGTGCGCGAAACCCCCAGACCACACCAAGACATCCCTAGGGTGCAGAAACCTGGTTCCATTTCCCTCCCCTGCTACCTCGAGTGAGACCTCAGTTTGCGCTCCACAGGTTGTTGCCGAAAGAGCCTGTAGTTGCGGGATTTGTTTGGCTAAATAACTCTTCCGAACCTGGGTCAGGCCCATACAAGCCAACAAATGGTTCCATTGCTGGGACCGGGATCTGCATAAGGGGTGTCTGGTGTGAAATGTGGGGACTTGATAGAAAAGAACATTGAAAAATCAAAAGGATTAGGAATGGTAGTAGAAGAAGGGTAACTATGGCAAAGATGATTCAGTTACCAGTGTTCAAAGGAGCAGGAGGCAAAGACCTAGAACAATTTTGGTTTGTGCTAACATCAGTATGGAACGCATAGTAGGTCATAGATGATAATATCAAGAAAGCCATCTTAGTCAGCGCACTGCAGGATCGAGTTCTAACATGGTACATGAAGTATTCAATCATTAACCCAACGGCGGGGATAACAGACATCCATATTGAATTAACAAAGGAGTTTAGCCAGCCTAAGTTAGAAGCGTAGTTGGTTGTTGGATTCAAAGAGATCACAATGATGTCTAGTGAGACCCTGTGGGACTTGGATCAAAGATTGAAAAGCACCATTCGCGAGGCCAACATGACCCTGATGGATGCACAACACTGCTCTTGGTTCGTCACATCATTAATGCCATAATTGAAGACAGCTTTGTCACAACAAAAAATCTCAACCCAAGCAGAAGCGCTGGAGGCAGCAATGCGGCTGCATGAAACCCCAGTACAAGACCCAGGGTTGGGAGTTCAACAAATCCAAGTGCAGGTCCAAAATTTCTATCTGGAAATATAGAAGTTAAAACAGGAATAGACATCACGTCCAGAAGTCCGGGAGGAAGTATGGTGTATAAATTGCAGAAGCCAAGGACATGATAAAGATCAATGCTCAGTTTCGGTGAATTTTGTGGTAACGAGGGGACCACCACCGTTGCGACCAGAGGTACAGGAAGGGCTGAGCATAATTTCCCCACTCTGGTGCATAATCTGTCAGGTAGGAGGGAAGCACAACACTGATAACTATCATCTATTGCCAAAATACAACCAGACCCCCTAACAACTCTTTGCAACTTTTGTAGATCGGTGGGTCATGAAGAAAGAGATTGTCATAGCTATCGAATGTTGATGGACCATGCACCTATCTATAGAATTCAAACTGAAGTGAGAGGTTAGGATCCAGCCGCGGCATTTGTGCGCGGTGGGTTCCTGGGACGCGGTCAAGGACAGGGCGGAATGGGTCCAGGAAGGGGTCGCATATAGCTAATCTATTACAACTATGGAGGACCACGACATTACGCGTGGGATTGTACCAATCCAACCCTAGTTACATGTCCTTATTGTGAGAAATTCGATCATGAGCTGCTATATTGCCCCATGCTGATAGCACAAATTTGCGAAAAAGAGGTAGCGCCTCCTACAACAATGCAAAACATGCAGATGATGAGATTGGAACCACGCGACGACGAACCCAAGGTAAACATGGTATTACGGAGTGGTGCAGCCATGGAAGAGGTCAATGGGGAGATCAATATGGAAGCTAGGAAAAGCTTCACGAGTGTCTCTACCCGAGGTAGTAGGGATTGGCCTGAGCCAGATAGGGATCCCTCGATGTTGACTACGTTCTTAGAGACATGCATAAAACTGCTTCGGGACAACAGGGTAGTTAGAGGGTTACAGGAAGTGATTAATAGATATGCAGGGTGGGGTGAACCTCGCATAGTCTGGAAATTGGGAAGACACACATCATGGATGGGTCGGGAGATGTGGTTAATGGTGCAAATTGGCGACTACGAGATGGATCAGGTCATTCTGGACCTAGGTTCGGATGCAAATGTATTACCCAAACAGACTTGGGAGCGCATGGGTAAGCCTACACTACAATGGTCTCCTATCTAATTGTGGATGGCCAATCAGTAGAAGATCTTGCCCATAAGAAGGCTGCAAGGAATTACAGTAGATATTGATGGTGCAAGTACCTAGACAGACTTCGAGGTTATTGAAATCGTGGACACAAGGTTTTGTTGTAATGAATCATTGTTTAAACTTTGTTTCATAAATTAAATACAACAACCTAATGATCAATTCACAGAATCATTAAGCATATTCCTAGGAATTTTCACTAATGATCCATTCAATGTCCTTCAACACTACACACTTTGTTGCTTGGAGTAAAGCTTATAGAAATTGGATATAAATCTTGCCTTTACTTTTTCCATGGTTTAGTAGTACCTTAAGAATTAATTTGTACAAACTACATGTACAAACATAATGATATATTCCTCAAATGTGTTTTATCCCTAAAGTCAACATTAAGGGGGAATGTAAGAATGTATAATGTTTTTCTGGTGGCAACATTTGTTGTTGTACAACGTGTCATTATGATAAAGTATTTTGTATACATAATGAGGCGTTATTAGACTATTTGACATATTAATATTTAATAACTAATTAGATAACTCCATACTCCAAAATAACTCTCCCAAGTACAATAACTAGAGCACAGTCAAGTGGCCACATTTATTGTTGTACAACATGTCATTGAGATACAACATTTTGTATAGAAATTGACACATTATTAGACTATTGGGCATACTATTCTTCATTGAATCACTTATTATAAAACAATTATATCCCACATCCATCATGGGATATGTTCTCCTATCCATCAAACTTATATAATAGAGATGAAGGAGGCTCGATTGTAATATGTGTGCATAATGATTGAGAGTTCTATAGATCTCATTAGAAATCTATGAGTGAGTGCAATCCATTTTTTGTACTTGGGAGAGTTATCTAAAGAATTCAAGGACTTGATTTCATGGATTTTTTCCCACCTTGGGGTTTCACCATGTAGATCCCTTTGTCTCCTCTCCCTCATTTCTTAGATATATTTTTATTTTATTTTGATGTTTATTATAAGATTTTATACATGATATGTATTGATTATATATTTCTTCATTTTCTTCCTGGTCTTTCATTAAAGAAACCTCCCTCAACGTGATTTGGAGCTCTACAAGATTAGCATCTAGAGTAGTGGTCCATTTTTCTCTCCAAATAAACTCACATAAGACGTACAATTGTTTTGCATAATCATTTACCTTCCTTTAGAACTTACTTTGGAAGGTGAAGCATGCCATTAACTACCACTCTAACCATATTACTCGTCCATTCACTCACGAAAATGGAACCTTGTAGGTTTGGTTAGCTAAGTAGACTCATCCCACCACTTGAATAAAAATTAACAATCATAGTTTCACTTCCACCAATATCTATACTTCCTCTTGAACTTGGTTTTCCACCGCTACTATTTCTTGAACCATTATTGGGGGCGCTTTCAAAACAAAACCAAACATAAAACTAATAATTACATCTAGTGGGTTAAATTGTGCATGGGATGATGATTATAGTAGTCCAACTCCATAGCCTTCAAGTTATACCATGACCATTGCTCCTGTATCACCTTCTTCAAATAGTTAGGACACATCATTGAGTAGTGTATTGTCTTGTGGCTCAATGTACGTGCCCTATGTTGTTGGTTGAACATAATTTTCTTTAAACATGTATTCCAATGGTAATGTATTTTATAGATCAATCTAAATACATTCCCCCTCTTGTTTTTCTTTATTGATCACTTCCTTGACTTCCTTTGACATTTCTCTTTTCATTCACCTCCTTGTACTTTCTTTCACTACCAATGCACATTCTCTCAACCAAAGCCCAAGTTTGTCTCCCTTTTCCATATCTTCTCAAAATTCTTTAGTCATGCTTTTGTGATTCTTTCCTCTTCAATATTTCTACTCACCACTTCATCATTCCAATAAATCTCATGTATCTTGTTTAGCCACTACAATTTAGATATTGCACCCTACTATAAATCCCATTATGCTCTCTCTTGATCATGCACCACCTCCATGGTACCTTTTTGCCTTCAACAACTCGTTCTTCTAGCTCCACCCTCGACCATCCCCAAGCACAAGTGCTTACATTGCTACAACGACAAGTTACAAGGCATATTATTTTCTTTTTCCAAAAAAACCTTCACCTAGGTTGAAATTTACTTTTATCAACCTCCCACAAGCTTCCTTTTGGATATATTTCTCTACTCACAAAAATGATTTTGAGCCAAAAATCAACAACCCTCTTTACTTTGTGATTGGATCTCTAGAGTGCCATTAGATTTTTAACATTCCACTATATCTCTCTCCTCCATTTCTAAGCTAGTCATGAATGCTCCCCCAATATAATTAGTCATTCAAACAATACCACTAGAAATTCTACCTAGGAGACTTCATATGTATCATGGTCATAATGTATCAAACTAGATTGACATCTATTAGCATACTCACTCAAAAAGAGGTTGATATATCTACACCAATGATGCTCTGCATAGCTCCAAGTCAACATAAAAGTCACAATGTTAGAACACCACACAATTCATGATAGTGTCCTAGCAAAAACACCATTTTTTGGCTAAATTTGAGACCTAGGTCTTCATTAGTTCAAAAAGGGGTCCGTTGTATTCTAGGCAATAGTATTTTTAATCCACTTGACATGAGAGAGATTTCCCAAAGCCTTATGTAGAGACATAAATGATTGCAAGAAGATTTAATTAATACCACTAACATGACCAACTTCCATCTCAAGACTCAATTTTCACAAACAATTAATATTAGAGACCTTTGATGTTCATACCACAACTTGCAAATAAATTAGTAACACTTAACCACTATCATCTAGATAATCTCTCATATAAGCCCAAAGTTGCAATAACTTGTATGATTAAAGAAGCATCATTATAAATATTAGATAAACCATGGAAATATAAAACTTTGTTACCATACATTAAAACAAAAATCATAATTTGAAAAGGGGGTGCATTCAATACACTCAAGTTTGCTAACTCAAAATAATATGAACAAAGGTTATTATCACACACATATTTTGAATATGGAATATGCGAATATATACCATAGGATAAATAATATTTATAAATAAATATTTTAAGCAAAAAAGTGATATGATTGTACAATGAGGGCCCCGTCTAAATACTAGGTGGGATGCCCTTTTATGAATAGTCATGTCCCAACTAAGAGTCCTTTCATAATTATTAGTTATAATGTTTAATAATAATCATCATCATCATAATCATCATTTTTTATTGATATGTT
>APFE030356895.1:0-26453 GCA_000404065.3 Pinus taeda | reverse complement strand
TTTTTTTATTATTTTTTTTCGGGGAAACAATACCGCGCTTTTCTATTAATAGTGGAATAAAAAGCTACAAAAAAGAATGTGTTAACATTCAGCTGTGTTTTCACAAGTCCCAAAGGAGTTAACCTCTTCAGTGTTATCACTTTTGCCATGTCTTTTTTAACAAAAGACGTTTTGGTCTCTTCTGATCACCGGCCTGCAACAGCCCTATCAAAAAAATTTGAGTTTATAGTATCCTGGGCCTCCTTTTTTACAGGAAAACAGCCCAATACATATATCATTTAAGATCATCAAAAAAGAAAAAAGAAATACAGTCTCTCCTGCCTCAGGAGCATAACATATCAGTTTAGAACAATGAAAGAAAATAAAAACAAAAGGACTTATGCAAAAGGGGGAGCATCTGACACACGGATCAGATCCTGAGCTTGTTCCGTTATCCTCCAAGATCCCAAAACCTGCTGTAGAACTGCTTTAGAATATCGGTCGGCTTCTTGATTTTTATCCTTGTAAATATGAGCAATGGAGAAAATATTAAAATGTGCCTTTAAACTTTGGACTTCTTCCAACAGAGGTAACAGCAAATAATTCCTGCATATAAATTTTCCATTAACCCAATTGACCACATTTGCCGAGTCTCCAAAAATCTGAATAGTGAGGGTGTTTCTATGTATGAGCCAGCAGAGGAGCAATTTTAAGGCTGATAATTCAGCAAAATTGTTTGTACCCGACCCAAGTCCTACAGAGGCTTTTAAGGAATGCGAGGGGTTAAGGTGGATTATAATTCCAGCTCCAGTGACATTGTTTTGAGCTGCTCCGTCAAAGAAGGCATAGGGGATGCCCTCTCTGATAACGAAATCTGCCCGCTGAATTGTAGAGGAAGGGCCCTCAGGTTCGGGTAAACAAGAGAAAATAGCTGATGCTTGTACAGCAATGACATTTACAGGGGTGGCCTTCCCTTTGAAGTTACATCCATTTCGGGATATCTAAATACCCCAACAGACAATCGGCGGAAGGTTTCTCATGTTTTTCTCAGGATAGTGAGCCCACCAGTATTCCCATGCAACAGATAAATTTACCCCTTCCCATTTCCCTGAACATTTCAGCAGCTTGAATATTTCCTCCCAAACTGACTTAGTGAAAGGACAGCTCACAAAGAGGTGTGAGATCGATTCGGAGGCATCATTGCAAAGCGGACATCTACTCGGCCCCAATTGGAAACGAGCTTGGAGGATATCCCAAGTGGGGATTTTGTTTTTTAGAGCGCACCAGAAAAAGATTCTGGCTTTTTTGTGGCATTTTAGTTTGAACAGTGGCTTTGCCCACCAAACCGGGGCCTCCCACCCCTTTCTGCTCATCAAAAAATCATAGCCAGCCTTTGGGGAGTATTGACCTGTTTATGCATGTACCCAAACCAGAGAGTCTGGGGCGTCCTTTAGTCTGACGTTCGATCGATTTAGTTCTTGAATAAAGTCTTTCCATTCATCTCGCCAAAGGACATCCAAATCCAAATCTTCAGCTGACTTCCAACCCTGCCCCCAAATGGAAGACAAGCCCAGATTTTCAATCTGATGGAGCAGCTTAATTCCTTTTGAGTCAAGGTGCTCAAGCAGCCCAGGAGATAAAGCATAATGCTCATTACATCCTACCCAAGGGTCCTTACCAATCTGCACACATTCACCATTCCCCACTTTCCATGCTAGTCCTTGTTCAATGATTTTAAAGGCATCCGAGGTTGCCTTCCATATGACCGAGCAATTTCTCCCTTTTTTGTTTGGGCTTCTGATCCAATCTTCGAGGGGAGTTGGATCAATATACTTCCTTTTGACAACCCTGGTCCAGAGATTTTCTGCCTCTACAATTCGCCAACCTGATTTTGCCGCCAAAGATTGGCAAAAATCCACCAGCTGTTTTACTCCCCAGCCTCCCCACTCCTTCGGTCTAGCAATTTTATCCCAAGCAACCCATGGGAGCACAGAACTTTCCTTTGAGCATGACCACAAGAATCTGCTACAGATCTGCTTAATTTTATGAATAATCCCTCTGGGAATCCAAGTCAATGCTGCCCAAAAAACAGGAATGGCTTGAAGAAATGAATTGACCAAAGTTAGTCTGCCAGCTCTAGAGAGGCACTTGAAACTCCAGTGCGATATCCTCTGTTCTATTTTTTCCACAAGCCAGTGCCAATCTTGTTTACGGTAAGAGGACGGTTTTAACCAAAACCCCAGGTATTTAAAAGGCATATCCATCTGACAGGTTTCAGAAGGCAAGATGGATGTAATTGCATATGCCTCTTGCCTGGTGAAACCCTCCAAAATGAAATGAGATTTCCTGGGGTTTATTTGAAGTCCTGTAGCTTTCAGAAACAGGTCAATGATATCTTTAATAACTTTGACTTCGATTAGATTCCCATTTAAAAATAACAAAATATCGTCAACAAATAGAAGATGTGAAATGAACAAATTTACCGCAACCTCCAAACCAGTGAACAAGCCTCACTATTTTGCTTTTAAGATCAATCTGCTAAGTCCCTCTGCTGCCAGGAGAAAGAGAAGGGGAGAAAGAGGACAAACTTGTCTCAAACCTCGCTGGCTTTTGAAGAATTGGGAGGCCGCCCCATTAATCAGCACAACAAAATTGACATTTGTAATGCACCCCATAATCCAATTTATAAACTCCACTTTAAAACCCAGATGAGTCAACAATAACCTTAGATAAGACCAGTCAATCCTATCATAGGCCTTGGAAAGATCAATCTTTAAGACAACCCCTTTCTTCTTTGCTTGCCTGATGCTGTGAAAGGTTTCCTGTGCTACTCCAATTGCTTCGTGAATCTGCCGACCGTCCAGAAACCCAAACTGCTCGTTTGAGATACACTCAGATAGAATGGGTTTCAGGCGCACTGCAATAATCTTCGCAATTATCTTATAGATTGTATTACATAAAGAGATGGGCCTGAAATCTTCAAAGGAAACAGGATTCTCAGTTTTTGGAATAAGTGCTATGAAAATAGTGTTGAACGAACTGTATATTTCACCTTTCTTTCTAGACTCCTCCACTACTTCAGTAAGCTCATCACCGATAAGATCAAAGAAATGGGTGAAAAGTTCAATAGTCCAACCATCCGGGCCCGGGCTTTTATCTCTTGGCATTGCCTTAATAATACGCTCCACTTCCTCCTTATCCATTGCCCTAAAGAGTAACTCTGCATCCTCTTCTTCAACAAATCTAGGAAACGCTTGAGCCGTTCTGATAATTTCGGCCAAAGAGATCCCCCCTGGAGCAGTAAAGAGGGCTTGAAAATGATTCTTCCCCAATGAGGAGATCGCTTCAAAAGAGGACACTTCCCTCCCTTCGGGGTCTCTCATCTTCCAGATGGTGTTTGCACTTTTCCGGCCTTTAGCGTAGTTGTGAAAAAATTTTGTGTTTTCATCCCCAGCTTTCAGCCAGATGGCCCTACTCTTCAATCTCCACTCCTCTTCTTTATCCAGAAAAATCTTTGCTTTGCTCCTCTCTAAAGTCAAAATTTTCTCTTTCGATTCCTGAGACACATAGGCGTCCGAGTCTGGATCTTCAAGAAGGCCGAGAGCCTCCTCGATTTTTACCAATTCCTCATTTTGTTTCCTTCTTCTCTCAGAAGCCCAATCAATGGTTGCTCTCTTAAGCCTTTTCAGATTCTCCATAAAATGACCTCCTTTGCTGACCTGAGAGTTTGAATCCAAATGTTTCCAGGCGTTTTTGAAAAGTTGTTGATAAGACTCCTCCTGAAGCCAAGAAGCATTAAATTTGAAGGGAGTGGCTGGCTTTGCAGGGGGTTTTGAGAATTCAAGAAAAATTGGGAAGTGATCCGAGTTTCCCCCATCCCCCACCCATTGTCTGAACAAAGGGATATAAGCCGCCATTTTTTCATTTATGAGGTAGCGATCCAGTCTCTTTGCAACTCTACCTTCTCCCGTTCTTCTGTTCCGCCAGGTCGGCTTTGCCTTAATAATGTTGACATCAATCAACTTTGCATTCTAGAGAGCCTTTGAAAAAAAGTCAGTTAATGAATCTTCCCTCGCGGAGGGTCCCCAAGCTTCCGCTATCCCCAGTGAGAAGTGATATGTTTTATGTTTTATGTTCATAACATTTCCTTTTCCTTTAGAAATTCTACGTCCTCAAAGCATATTTGGTGAAAGGTTTGATATATATTTTTCTCATATTGTCTTTATATATTTCCCAAATATTGGAATTGTCATCTTCGAGAAATTGTTAGGGTCCAACCCTAACCCCCTTATTTATATAATAGGGTCGAGTCATAGTTATAGTTAGTTAAAGAGTCAATAAAGCCCATATTAATAATTGTAAGTGGTTGACCCACATATAAAGAAAGGGACCACAGTTAGTTGCAAACGGACCACGGTATTAGATAGATGGTATTAAGAGAACCATGGTACTGACCCATGGAATTTCATGTATGAATCCTATATAAAGGATAGAGACTCCCCATTGAGGAGCGTCGTGTCTTATTTTGTAATCGAGCCTTGCTCTATTGGAGGTTGCCCCCTTGAAGAGGAAAGTGAACATTGCTTTCATTTCTAAATAATAAAATACATGTTGTTATTTCTCATTTTGTTATGTGTTTTGGGTTGTCTTTCTTCGTATATTTAGTATTCTGGCATCTTCTCACTGGTCAAGAGCATAACAAGTGGTATCAGAGTGCTTTCCAGGGCCGGTGGTATATCCATTTTTAGCAGTTTTTTTTTTGGCTAGAGACGTGTTCCGACGTCTTTAAACCACGGGATCTGTCGTTGAGCACGTAAATTTGCAAATTTGGTGAGGCATGCATGCAGGAAATACAAGAGGTGGTCATGCTTATTGGACTTCCTTGTAACCCATGTGGGTACCCCTTTGAGTAGTAGTGCATTAGACAGAACCTTGCATGGACTATCTTCCACATGCCCTTTGGGTATATTAGAAGCCCCCTAGGCTCACCTAAAACCTCGTTGTAGATAAACCGTCGACCGTCTTGCTGCTACAGTACACTGAGAAGAGAACTCGGGGAGATTACTCGCGCGTACGATAGAGTAGTCGGGTAGTACAACTAAAGGTACGGTTTATCCTCCTTAGTTAGTTCCCTTAAATATTGGGTCGAGTACTAATGTTGGACCCTTATGTATATTGCGATCTATAGCACCTAACTCTCCTTGAGATCATAGTTCCCTCGTCTCTCTGAAGATCTCCCATCATCTTCTTTGCCAGATCAAATCTAGCAGTTGGGTTTCTGTCACCGCCGCAACAATCAGATCCACCAGTTCAGGGTCTAACGCCACAATACCATTAAGATCTAGTAGCTGGGGTTCGATCACTCTCGCAGTCCAACTCACATTCAACAGTTGAGGGTTTCACAAACAGATTTGACCATTTGGGTAGGGAGGCTTGTACCATTCACTTGTCAGCTTCAATTTTCCGGTGGTCACAAATTTTTTCACAGTGACAACAAGTGACTAGGGTCTATGTATGGTAGAAACCATGGCTCAAGCTATGGCCAATAAGAAGATGGATACCATTGAAAAACATTTGTTGGAGTTAATGATGCAGATCCAAACATTGCAAGACACCGTCACAAAGGGCAAGTCGACGTTACAATCAGAGGCATACGCTTTTAATGAAGACCATGAAGGAGAATCTAGCCATCATCTTCACTTCCATGGAAATCACCAACATTCCCACCCTCGACATCCCAACTGGACATGTACAAATATGATGGCTATAATATATCAACATGGGTAGCACAAATGGAACAATATTTCACTCTGAATCATGTCGTAGATGATGAAACTAAACTACGTGTGATATGCCTTTACTTGGACCAAGAAAGATGGAAATGGTGGCAGTGGCATTATAAATGCTATCCAAGGGTAGTTACTTGGTAGGTGTTCGCAAAAGCCATTTGTGACCTCTTTGACCGTGAATCTAATTTTTTGGGTCGTCTTACTAAGCTCAGACAGACGGGCACAATAAATGACTATATTACAGCCTTTGAGAAATTGGCCTTCCGCATAACAGGTCCGGGAGACAACTTCTACTTGGAATGTTTTATAAGTGGTCTCATAAACGCCATCCAAGCCCACATCCAGATGCACCGCCCCGCCACATGGATGGAAACTTTCACAAAGGCTATCGAAGTGGAACATGCTTTAGTGGCCCAATCGTCTCGTCTAAATTTCATAGCCAAGGGATGCCCCACCTAGGATCAGGGCGCTACCCAAACACTTAAGGTTCAGAAGGTGTCCCCCGTAGAAATGGCTGAAAGAAGAAAGCAAGGATTGTGTTACTACTGTGATGAAAAATACTCCCCGGGGCATAAATGAAAGGAACCCAAATTCTTTCAAATTGACGCTATTGATCACAGTTCATTTGAGGAATCCCCACCCTTTGAGGGACTAGAGGAGGAAGATGAGGACAACCAGTAGGATAATGAGCTCCTAGATACTCCAGAAGAACCAGTTGTCTCGCTTCATGCTTTGGCAGGCATTTATTCTCCCCAAACTCTCAAAATTAGAGGTTTTATTAAACATCACCCTATAGTAGTATGGATTGATAGTGGCAACACACATAACTTTATCCATCAGAGAGTCTCAAAAGATGTGCATTGTTTTATCAGGGTAGTCTCTAATTTCTAGGTCTAGATTTTTTATGGGGGGACAATGAAATGTGAAGGCCACTGTGAAAATATCAAACTTCAAATGGGAGATTACCACCTAAAGACCCATATGTTTGCCATCAACATGGGTGGGTGTGACATTGTCTTGGGTGTTGAATGGCTCCACACACTCGGCCTAATCACAATGGATTTCCAGGAGTTATATATGAGCTTTAAGCAGAAGGACCACACACATATCCTCCGCGGACTCCAGGTAGGTACTCCTTCTATCATCAGCTCACATTAGATGGAAAAGTTGTTAAAAAAGGGCCACCATGGAGTTATCGCCCAATTTAATTCCATCTAGGCCTTTGAGCCCATTACTCTTCATATTCATCCTGAGATGCAACAGGTCTTAAACAACCACCCGTAGGTCTTTGACAAACCTCATGAGCTTCCACACTGTATAGGGGAACATGATCATAGCATCACTTTGGTCCTAGGGGCACAACCACGAAATGTGCACCCATATAGATACCCTTTTTCCCAAAAGAATGAAATTAAAAAAATCATCAAGGAACTACTAGAAGCTAGTGTCATTCGTCTTAGCATCAGTCCTTATTCATCACCTATGGTCATGGTGCTCAAGAAAGATGGGGAATGGTGCATGTGTCCAGACTATAGGGCCCTCAACAAGCTTACAGTCAAAGATAAATTGCCCATCCCAGTTGTTGATGATTTGCTGGATGAACTAAATAGGGCCCAATTCTTTACTAAGTTAGATCTTTGCTCAGGCTATCACCAAATACACATGAAAGAAGTAGACATTCTGAAGACTACTTTCTGAACTCATGAAGGCCATTATGAATTCCTAGTCATGCCATTTGGTCTCTGTAATGCCCCATCCACTTTTCAGAGACTCATGAATCACCTACTCAAACCATATCTCAGAAAATGTGTCCTTGTTTTCTTTGATGACATTCTCATCTACAGCCTCACCTGGGAAAAACATCTTCAGCATGTGGACTTGCTCTTGCAACTACTCCGGAAGCATAAATTATTTGTCATATTGTCCAAGTGCTCTTTTGGCATGAAAGAAGTCAAGTATTTGGGCCACATTGTGGGGCATGAAGGTGTCATGGTGGATCCCAAAAAGATCCAGGCAATGCAGGATTGGCCCCAACCAAAGACCTTGAAGTGTTTGAGAGGATTCTTGGGTCTGACCGACTACTATCGCAATTTTTTCTACAATTATGGTCGCATTGCTAGACCCCTCACTCACCTTCTCAAGAAAAAATCATTCCTCTGGACTGATGAAGCACAACAGGCATTTATAGATCTCAAACATGCCATGTGTTCCACTCTTGTATTGGCACTACCCGACATCACCAAGTCTTTTGTGATTGAATGTGATGCTTCAGGTACGGGTATTGGGGCTGTCTTAATGCAGGAAGTTTGACCCTTGGCCTTCACCAACCAACAAATAAGTGGGAAACATCTGGGACAATCTACCTATGAGAAGGAGATGATGGCCATCCTACATGCAGTGGATACCTGGTGACCATACTTATTGGGGCAGTGTTTCCAAATCCGCATAGATCATCAAAGCCTTAAATACTATTTGGAGCAACGAATATCCTCACCACAACAAAACAAATGGCTAGCCAAAATGTTGGGATATGATTATGAGATAATTTACAAGAAAGAGTGCGAAAATGTTGTAGCGAATGCTTTATCACGCCAATTTGAGGAGGACAACACCCTGCTAGCAATCTCTCTTCCCATTCCAAATTGGATTAAAGAAGCTCGCAAGGAATGGTTTTCACAGCCTTCGCTCTCCCAAATCATTAATAACTTACGAGTAGATCCTAATTCCACAACGGGCTACTCTTGGAAGGATGAGATTCTTTGCTACAAGGACAGAGTAGTGATATCACCAACATCCACCCTCAAAACGTGCATTTTGGCAGAGTTGCACTCATCTCCCACTGTCGGCCATGCAGGCTTTCAGAAGACTTATGCTCGCACTCGTAATTCCTTCTTTTGGACAAGCATGAAAATGGAAATTCTTACTTTTGTAGCTGAATGTGATGTGTGTCAGCATCACAAAGGAGAAACAGTCAAGTCCCGAGGCGCTTTACAACCATTGCCCATCCCTGCCTTAATCTGGACGGATGTTTCTATGGATTTCATTACTGTTCTTCCAAAGTCAGGCAACAAGTCAGTCATCATGGTGGTTGTGGAAAAACTTTCTAAGTATGCTCATTTTTGCGCCCTACCCCAACCTTTGACACCCACTTTGGTGGCTCAACCTTTCATGGACCAGATCTTCAAATTTCATGGCATGCCCACTTCCATTGTGTCTGATCGTGACCCGATCTTCACCAGTAACTTTTGGCAGGAACTTTTCTAGCTATAAGGCAGCCAACTACAACTAAGTACTTCCTATCATCCCCAAACTAATGGTCAAACTGAAGCCATCAAAAAATGTTTGGAAACCTACCTCAGGTGCTTCACTTCAAAAAAGAAACATCAATGGGCACATTGGTTACCTTTAGCTGAATAGTGGTATAATACTAACTATCATACCACCACCAAGATGACTCCCTATGAAGCATTTTATGGTCAAGTCCTCCCTTCACCTACTTCTTATATCTCGGGATGCTATAAGGTGCAAGCAATGGATCAACTCCTACAAAACCATGCAACCATGCTAGCCAATCTCAAAGATAATCTCCATAAAGCTCAGAATCTCATGAAGCAACAGACAGACCAACATCGTTTGGAGCGCACATTCAAGAAGGGGATAAGGTATTCTTGAAGCTGCAACCATACAAGAAAACATCACTCAAAGACAAGGGTCATAAAAAATTATCTCCAAAATTCTACGGACCTTATCAAATACTTCAACGCATTGGCGAAGTAGCCTACAAGCTAGCCTTGCCACCCACTGCAAAAATCCATCCCGTCTTCCATGTATCATGCCTCCAGAAAGTGGTGGGGAACAATTATAGAATTCAAACCCGTCTACCTGAATTGGATGAAGAAGGTTCAATCTGGCTCCAACCTGAACAGGTCCTAGACAAGCGATAACGACATCTACGCGATCGCATGATCAAGGAGGTCCTCATCAAGTGGAAAGACACATCTCTAGAAGATGCAACCTGGGAACCAGCCACTATTCTTCAGCAGCTTCCGCAGCTTTAGCCTTGAGGATAAGGCTGTTTTTATGGGGAAGGGCATGTTAGGGTTCAACCCTAACCCCCTTATTTATGTAATAGGGTCGAGTCATAGTTATAGTTAGTTAAAGAGTCAATAAAGCCCATATTAATAATTGTAAGTGGTTGACCCGCATTTAAAGAAAGGGACCACAATTAGTTGCAAATGGGCCATGGTATTAGATAGATGGTATTAAGAGAACCATGGCACTGACCCATGGTATTGCATGTACGAATACTATATAAAGGATAGAGACTCCCCATTGAGGAGCGTCGTGTCTTATTTTGTAATCGAACCCTGCTCTATTGGGGGTTGCCCCCTCGAAGAGGCAAGTGAACATTGCTTTCATCTCTGAATAATAAAATACATGCTAATATTTCTCATTTTGTTATGTGTTTTGGGTTGTCTTTCTTCATATATTCGGTGTTCTGGCATCTTCTCGCAGGTTAAGAGCATAACATAAATAAAAATGATATGAATTTGTGATTGTGGTACAAAATTGTTGCATTGTGAAATGATATAACCATCATAAACCAATCTTTCATGGAACCTTGTAGTTATTTCATTCCTGAGATGTATTCTTATCACAAGACTTAATTTTCACTCACATCATTATTTTTCAAAACATAAATTGGTTATTTCCATCCTATATGATGTTGATATGTTGACTGATTAAAGTATCTAGTTTTATGATGAACATGTTGATAAGGTATTTTTGTAACTTGATTTTCCATTATCATGCTCATGACAATTTATTTATTTTTTATTTACTTTAGGTACTGATGTTGTTGAGTTGATTATGTAGTTTTCTCTTGGAATTTTCATCATTTGTATTGCAACATCTCAGTATGTTTTGACTTCAATTATATTGGCACCATTTTGACTTCATAAGATCTATATTTGTTTCTTTTTATTCAATTTTAGATAACCTTCCATTGATTTTCTCCTCGAGAACTTTATTTTCTTGTTCTAATTTGTGCTTCGTAGCTTTACACTTCTTGACTTGACTATTATCTTTTAAATGAGAAATTTCTTCATTTCAATTGGATATAACTTCTTAAAGTTCTTACTGCATCCTTGGTATTGAATTTTGACTTTCCTGAATGATTACCTTTGCTATATCTCTCAGATATTTAGATGAAGGTACTAACAAATATGACTTTACTGTAATGTCCTGAAGTCGCTCACCCTCTTTTTTTTATCAAGAAAAGTCAATAACTTATATTCATGTTTAATATGAAGGAACTCAATGTTCCGAACTAAAGTGAACCAAGAATTATGTTGATTTACTTTTAAAACATGGTTATGACATTGAACTGAGATATACATTCATAATCATCAATTGTGATTTGTAAGTATTTAATTTCATATTGTTTCTTGTAGGTTTTAACCCCGTACATAAATTACCTGCATACGAATTCTAAATCACAGGAAAAAATAAAAATGCGAGAGCATAACACATAAAACACATATACACAGATATTTCCCACTGGATCTCAAAACCGAGACTACCAGCTTGATTTTTCATTATATTCCTTTCAATGTTACAAATATACATATTTATACATGACGAAGCATCCAATACCATGGACCGAAAACCATCGCATCCAAAACCATGGACCGAAAAACCATAGGTAGGTTCGCCCAACCTAATATAGGGTCCAAAAAAAATTTTCTCGGGACGCTGCCCCGAACCCCGTAGAGGGGGGCTACCCGCCCCCCTCAAACCCCCGGACAGGGGGGGCTGCCGCCCCCCCTGCTGCGCAATCGGCGCAACGAAGGGGGGGCGCTCTAACCCCCCAGTTCACTATGTAGGTTAGTCGTGGAAAGAATATAACACAACCCAACATTTCTCGCCAAAAATATCTTCTCTTTCACTTATATTTGATTCTAAAATTGATATTTGATTTGCCAATTCAATACTAAAGTATTTTTCCTTTTCACTTGCGTTGATGAAAATATTAATATATTTTCCATAAATACACCCATTCAATGAAAATAATTTACCATCTAAAATTGGAAAACCATTATAAGAAAAACTTGCTTTTGTAATCTCCATTTCAAGTTTGCCCAAATATTCATAATATTTCACCTTAACCTGGATACTTATAACTTGTTTACCCTCCAACCAATTGATGCTTTTGAAAACAATGGTTTTGATTCTTTAACTCTACTCTATACGACCTTTTTATTATTATTTATAATTTGGTACTTAATGGAAAGTAAATCAAATACAATTTAAATTCTTTATTAAATCATCTTCCTTTACTTTGAAATATTAAAATCTTGGATAAGAGAATATCCTTTTATGTTTTTATACTTATTTTTTCAACAATACTTTATTTAAATAAATAACCACTTAGGATTTTTGGTACTTTAATGGAAAGTAAATCAAAGCAGTAGTCTATAACGCGACTTTTTGAAAGTTTTTCTGGCGGATTTTTCCGGTCAAAATCCGGCAGCAATTCATTGGAATCCTAAGTTTGATAGCTAGTTTATGCACAATCAATGGCTCTCAAGAGTTTTTCAGGGTGCTGAATCCAAATATACAGTTAAAAAACCATTTTAACTGCTTAAAAATCAAGATTTAACCTCATTTCTTCTGCCGGATTCCGTCACCGGAATCTCCAAAAAGTCGCATTATAGACAACTCCTAAATCAAATACAATTTAAATTATTTATTAAATCATCTTCCTTTACTTAAATATTAAAATCTGGGATAAGAGAATATGCTTTGATGTTTTATAATTACTTTTCCAACAATACTTTATTTAAAAAACCGCTCAGGGTTTAGTTGAAATATATTTTAATTGCTTGTTTATTTTATTGTTATGTAATTATAATAATAATATGATTATTATTTTCCTTGATTTACTTTCCTTCAAAAGATGACGACATATGAATGTGAGGACTACGACATTTTCTGTATATACCATCACGATTTGTACGATGCATGGAAGATTTTTTCATGATTGGAATGTGGCGGGATTCGTACCACGGTACGATTGTTCACTTTGAAAATGTCTCCGTATTTTAATTTGTTGTTTGTTGTGTATGTTGTTAGTTGTAGTCGTGGGTAGGTATGTCGACTACCTATCGTACGAACAGACCGACCACAGTTACATTTTTTTTTTCTCATTTCAATTTTTAAAATTTATGTTTTTATAAAGGAAAAAATTTATAATTTTAATTCAATTTTTGAAAAAACGAAACAAAATTATATTGTGTAGATATTAAAAGTATTTGGTATGTGTAACATTATGATTTAAAAGCAGGGAAAAAACTAAAAGTAGAAAATATAATGAAGATTAAGTGATATAAATATCACTTATTTTCCTTTTCTTTTCTTTCTTTCACTTGACCTTTTATCATCCCTTTGTAGGATAGTCAACATGAACATTTTATAAATCGTTCACAATTGTCTTTGGTGGGGGTTCTTTATCAGAATTAGAACTTTCTGAAGCATGAATTCTCTTTGTGCCCATTGTCCCATCCTCTTTGGGTGCCCCTTTTTCTATTGATCTGGCTCATGGATCATTTATGATTATGTATCATTATACTTGTGGATTGCATTTCCAACATGTACTTGAGTACTCCCTTCTTCTTGGTTTGCTGGGTTCTTTGTGATTTCCCCTTCATCCTCTTGGGTGAAGGGTTCGAAAGGCTATCATCCTTCTTTTTTTTGCGGTCCTTCCCCTTTTCTTTTTTGGGTTCTTTTTTTCCTAGGCGTGTGTCCTACAAATGTCTTGTTTGGTAACATGAGCGACATTTAAATGTCATATTTTCATAATCCAGAAGTTGGGTCCACATGAAGGTTTTATGTTTTAGCAAAATGCGATCAGGTAGACATTTACTTAGAGATATTTCAACATAGATTCTAGAAAAATTAAATAGCCCCTTCTTCATTTGTTTAGTGTCCATCTTTCTAAGTGACCTCAAAGTGTTTCCAATGTCCTTGAGAACCTTGTATGCTAGAAAGGAAGGGGAAGATTTTGTAGCCGCACCCATACTGGCATTGTTGAAACCATCATTGTTGTGGAATCAAAATCTAGGAACCAAAGGGTGATGAATAATCTTGCAATTCACCAAAACTAGGGCCCTTCTTTCATAACACTCTCCAAATCTTTTTGGGTATCGAGCATAATAATGAAAAAACCTTTTAAGCATAGGCATATGTCACAATTGTTGGTCTAAGATGTAAACATATAATGATGCAAATCATATGACCTTGGACAAAACCCATTGAATCTTAAAATCACTACCCTATATTGAAGAATAGGAAAAAGTTGATTTACCTATGTTAGGTTTACCTCCATGGTGGGTGTTTGTTGTTATTGTTTGATAATATAAGGTCCAAAATTGTATTGTGATTGATTCAATGGATTAGAGCCCTTACCTTGTGCCACATCCTTGTAGGATACAAAACCTATTGGGCTTCGTTTTCGCTACTACAACACCCTCTAAAATTTTCTCCTACGCTCAATTTTGGAGCCTTCCTTGGTCTTGTACATTGTCGTAGCAAACATTGAAACCCATTCCATGTGTTTTCTTGAAGTGTTTTGGTCCCTTTTGCAAGATAGACCATATTTTTGCATGTTAGCTATCACACAATATGTATAAGCCTTTTCTGGCGGTTTCAAGGGGTTACCTTTGTGTAAATGAGTTCATATAACCATGTAAACATTTGTCACACTCATTCGCAAAGTTTTAAGCACTGTAACGCAAGTGTCGTCACAGCCATCGCAAAGTGTATCTTAAGTGTCACACTTGTTGTAATTTGTCGTAAAGTTGTCGCACTAAGGGATATGCATTTTCATGTGTCATAGATGATCTATGTTATTGTGTCGTCAAGTATTCTAAGTGTGTGATCACATTTGAAGTCTTATCACTCTTCACATTAACCTCACCGATCCTGCAAATAGCTATTTCGGAAATGCTTCTCGACCAAGCAACCTAGCTTCACCCGCCCTCCCTGAACTGTGCATTGCACAGTCTCGGTCCACTAGTTGTGACCTTTCCTCTTAACACTGCGCAATGCATAGTTCCTTCCTCCTAGGAATACTGCACTACGCAATTCCAATGCTCAAGCCCTGACCTTGGCTCCCAGAATTGTGCAATCCCTCTTCCCAGCCTAGCCTCAACTATGCATTATGAAATTTCTAGCCTCAAAGTCATCCCTTGAGCCCCTGAGATGAAAATTTATGCAATGGCCTAGCCTCTTCTATCTCCAGAAACTGCGCATTGTGCTGATCCAGTTCCCATCCCCTCAGCCTATGTTATGAAACCAACTCACAAAAAGATAGAAAAGATAGATCAATGGCTTAGAATTAAGCCTCTTCGAGGAGGCAACCTCCTTTACATTACACAAATTAACAATTCTTCGATGATACAAATGACAAGACCTCCTTTCTATATATAGGAGTCTAAGGGGTCATAATATAATCAGAGCCGACATAACAATAATAATGTAAGGGCACAATAATAACAATAGTGGGCTTCTATAGGGCACAATAGTAACAATATGGGGACTACATGGGTACAACAATATATTAAGGGGGTTGTACTAATAACAATAAGGGGTTACACTAGTAGTATAAGGACTTAACATGCCCCTCTCCTTCAAAAAGTGTTGTCCTCAACGATTAAGTAGTTCTTGATGCTTCTGTATAAAATTCTTGTCCTCCCAATTGGAATCTTCAGCGGGTAAGTTCTTCCACTTGATGAGATACTTTGAACTTGATCAATTTCGTAGCTGTCGGTTCTTGTTTCTGTGATTGCTCCAGGTTCCAATATGATTTTTCCTTCCTCTTCAAGTTCTGGCAATATTGTTTGAATTGGGATCTTCTGCAAGTTTTGAATGAGTGGCCACACTTCTTCATCCTTTTTCCATTCATCCCTTGCTTCATGTATCCAATCTGGTTGGATAATAGAAATAGCACAAAACAATTATTCCACATCCTCATCCTTTCTTGAGAGTGCATCTGCAACAAAACTTTGCTTCCCTTTCTATAGATGATGTCAAAGTCATAACCCAACATATTTGTGACCCATTTTTTTTTGTTCTTCTAAAGATAATATTTGTTCTAAAAAGTATTTAAGACTATCATGATCCATTTTTACCTTGAAATGTCTTCCCATCGGGTAAGGTCACCATTTCTTAAGTGCATGTAGTATTGCCAAGATTTCCTTCTCATAAATAGCTTGCTTGAGATGTAGCCGTAAAAATACCCAATCACCTACATCAAAACATTTTTCACTGCGATGTTGATTTACCTCTTGTTTCATTTGATTATGCACAAACTTGATACTATGTAATGCGCAGTCCAGGCTGGACTGAGGAAGAAAAATGAGCAATTATGGAGGTCAGTGTAACCCCTTATTGTTATTAGTACAACTGAGGTATATTTTGGATAGGGCTCCAACCCCAAACAATGTGAGGTCTAATTGGAACCACATATCAGGGAGACCCCTTAAATGTTGGTGGGTCCAACACCGTCAACATTTCTGGCTCTAGAAGGAGGGAAACCCATTTTTTATGGATGATAAACACACCAACCCCAATCTTACATCTTTTGGTCAAGGCATCGACATTCCCAACACCTCTCCTACTCACATTCTTGAAGTTGGTGAATCTTCTCAGCTTGAGCTTGTACAAACTTGTGAAATATCTTATAATCAGATTCAGGCCATCTGTCCTATAACTCGCAAGTTTTCAAAAGATATTGGATTGATTCTGGGAGTACACAACCTTCCTTATATTCTGAATAATAACCCAACCAACCCTACCAAGATAGTGGTTTTTACGATTTAAGATTTGGTTTTCGCCACCCTTGAAAAATTAGTAGACTCTGTGGAAAAAACAGAAAAGTGAGAAATAACTCCAACTTACAATGGTGGCGACAAAGATAATGTGATCCTCTCAAACGATACTTTCAGCGGGTTGGGCGATAACGTGGAAGAAGAGGAAGAGGATAAATATGACTCTGATAAAGAGGAGGACAATGATGAAGATATGATAGACCAAGATTTGGATTGGATGTCTCATGGTCCACTTTCATGTCCGAGTGTTCTACACAAAATGCCAAGACATCCGGAAAATTTGTTGATGAGCCTCATCATTGGGTAATTATATGGGCCTTAATTCACCTCCTAGCTTAGTCAAACCAACTATTCTCACAACTTATTTCATACTTTTGATTATATTTTGTTTATGAGATGAGTTAGAGTTGGATATTTTGCTTTGTGGTCTAATGTGCATTTAATGCAGGATTAAGGGATAAAAGCAAGGAATTTTGGCAAAGACCTTGGTCAAAACTCGAATGGGACAAGGAAGAGGAATTATAGGAGGTAAATCCTCCTCATTTACTACCCCTCCATTCAAATATTCCTCCATCAGCTCGGAGTGCAAACAACCAAATCATGAGGACTAGAAGGTAGTCGAGCAAGTGAAAGTCAAAGCACCAGTTTATCTCGAGTTTGGGAGCCGAGCATCCCTAATTTTAAGGAAGTTGTTGGAGACTTTAGCCGTATAAGTAGAGAGGCCTATGACCTCAATAGGATTCAGAATTTTGATTGTAAAACTTTACTCTATTTTCGAGCTGCAATACTTGTGACATTTTTTGATCTAATCCATTGTTTCGATAATAAGAATGAGTTTTGTTTTGAGCTATCATTGAGTTAACTCAGAGGGCTAAAGCTCTTGGATTAGGTCCCAACCCTAGTAGCAGAGGCTCCTTTTTATTTTACATGCATGCTAGCGTATATTCACGATTTAATCGTTCATTTGCTTAAGTATCTACATTTCCATTTCAGTAGTGTAGAGTAGATTGGTTGTGTTTCAGATTTCTAGTTATCGCATGAGCTTTGGAGTTTGTTGTCTTGATTCAGTACTTGGTTCATTTCATCATTATCATCTTCAATCACTCTCTTTCTGTAATAGATCTCAGTCATATTCTCAGTTCCTTCATCATGAAATTCTTAGTGGAAGCCAATAAATCATGTCTTAATCGTATTATACCTATAGATCTCCTTACCTCTGATCCACAACAAAACTGGCCAATCACCATCAACCGCATGCGTATTTATTTCAACATTCGCCAATCTCCACCGTCGATTTGCCTCGCTTGATCCAACAGCTATCGCATCACCTGATCGCCAACTAGTGTGGCTAATCTCCACCGTTGATCAATCCCACATGATCCAACGCCTATCGCGCAATCTCGTACGGATTCTTGCACAAACAATATTTGCCCGAGAGCACGCAAGAAAAGTTACTTTCCCATGTTAGGTGTCATTCACTTAGGCTAATCACGCAAAATTTAGGAATTCCACTTACAGCTCTGAAGGCACGCGAGAAACTTCTTACTAGCTATGAAACCCTCTCCATTATTCCACACGTTTTCCACCCTTCTGCCGACACGTGACTTGAGGTGATTCATCCATCTATTCACTTAATCTCTGTGATAATATCTTCGCCACTCATCTTTTGTTCATCTTGTTTGTCCATCTATTCACTTAATCTCTGTGATAAGATCTTTTCCATTCATCTCTCGCTAACCCTTTTCGTCCATCTACTCACGTAATCTCCCGTGATAAGATCTATGCCACTCACCTTTCGTTAATATTGTTCCCGATTGATCTAATGGTTCCCATGCACTATTGCGTCATTACGTCATCCTTTCATTGATTTCAATCTTCGCTTGCTCTTTCGCTTGACTTCTTGCATGCTTGATTTTACAAAAAAAACCAAAAACGTGCAAACAGATTTAGTTTAGTTTCTCTGCTTACACATTAGTTTGGTTTAATGCTCTTTACTTCTGGAACTTAGATAGAAGCATTAGGTTAGTGTTGATTTAACAATTCTACTTAGCATAGTTGTTTAAATGGTTAATTAGGATATGGTTTGATTTAGAATTACATGTTATTTTCTTCATTACTGCACTAGAGTAGCTCTTAGAATATATTTGCTCTTCTTCCATCAAAGAATCAAGCTTCTTCTGACTCTATAGAAGTCTGGCCTGGAACCCCTAGGGTCTCTCACCAGATGAAAAAGTGACAACAAGAAGGACCTTCACTTCTACTTGTGCATATAGCATTGTCACCTCCAAGTTTGTACGAACCCCAGGTTGATAAGTAAAGCTAGTAGCCTAGCAGTTGTAGCATCCTTGCTGCAATACTGGCGCTCATCATTTTTTGGCACTGTCATAGGGGAGGTGTCAAAGTAGAATGTGATTACTTCTTTCTTTTCTTCTATTTCTAGTCTTCAACTTTCTTCCATTAGTTTATTTATGCAAAAGTAATCTAGTAGCTTCCTTTCTTCTAGTTGTTATTATCTGCTTTCCTTTCCATTCTGCAAGTAGAATTTCAATTCAACAAGTAACTTTTCTTTCTATCAGTAGTTTTCATTCAATCAGCAATTTCATTTATGCAAAGTAATTTCAGCTAAAAAAATCTTACAAAAACCAACCCAAAAACATTTCCTTTCATGCCTCATAGGAGTAGGGACAATTTAGGGAAATTCTTGCCAAATACCCCCACTGCATCCAACAACCAACCTTCTCTCTTCTTCAGTGGTTGTGAACTGGAGGAACCCTTAGGTGAGAAACCTGACATATTTGAAGAACCTATAGGGGAAGAAGAAGAAGAAGAACCCATTCCTACTGAAACAATGGCTGAAAACCGAAATTACAGAGGGAATAGAAAGAGGATTGAGGGTACCATCCCCATCAGGGAAACCTATGGGGAAACTAAGATGAAGAACATAAGCCCCTCTGCTCTACCTCATTTCCATGGCCTGACCACAGAGGACCTTGACACTTCCTATTTGAGTTTGCTGTTATATGCCGAACATATGACTATACAGATGATGAGCAAAAGTTAAAACTATTTCCATCTACCCTCAAGGATCCAGTATTGCGCTGGTTCATGGGTTCACCTAGAGATAGCATCACAACTTGGGCTTAGATGCAGCAGGCTTTTAAGAACAATCATAGGGACTACTGTAGGTCAAAGGATACTAAAGAAGATATTTTCAGGATGACCATGGGCTAGGATGAATCCTTAGAAGACTACGAAGAAAGATTCCAGCTCAGTTACAAAAGGGCCAAGTTCACACTTGACCCCGAGTCACTAAACCTGGTCTTGCTCAGAGGAGTAAGGGAAGATCTTATGGATACCTTACATTTGTTAGTAGGAGGAGATATCTACCAATTAACCTATGAGGATATCAAGATTTCCTTTAGAAACCATTCTAGGGAAACCATGAAAAAGGGTAGGAGTAGTCAACCTATGGCCAGTACATCATCTTCCAACTCATCCATCAAGGGGGAAATTGGAAATATGCTGGAATATTTCAAAAGTGAGATGTTGCAAACCCTTGCCTTGCAATTGGACACCATGAATATCAAAAGGAAGCAAGAGGAAGCAGAGATAGCCTTGGCCATCTTTTGTCCTAGATGCATCAGGAGGCATCCCAAGAATGAATGTCCATTGAACTGCATTGAGATGTGTTGGGTCTGTGAAGAAAACCACTCCACAGACAAGTTACCTTCTTTACCCAGACTTAAAGCTGTATATCAAGGAGTTGAAGGGGTCATTGAGTAGCTTTGTTGCATCAACCAAAGGAGACCTCTTGGGCCTAGACCATACCAGCAGGGTATGTAAGGTTCATCCCATGCATATTACAACCCCAACCAAACCAAAACTATCCCTTCTTGGGAACCCCTTGCTCATCCTCCCTAGTCTATACCCCCTCCTTGGTCCTATGCATCTCAGTATCATCCCGAGCCAGACAACCAGTCATTTCAAGCTTACATTCTGCCACAACCTTAGTGGAATACCCCACTCCAGGGGTGGAGGCCCCAGTACAATAATGCTCAAGCTCTATTGCCTCCACCACCTACCCAGCCACAATTCCTACACTCTTCTCCACCCAAGCAACCCCATATGCCTACCCAGCCAAATTTGAATGGAAACAATAGGTAGGCTCAACAAGTATACAGTGGAGAGACACCATACCTAGCTTATGTTGTAGAAATCCAGGAGATCAACCTAAGATCTGGGAGAATTCTCTCAGATAAACAACCTCCCTCTCCACATAGGGAGGTTGAGGAAGAAAGAGAGGAAAGAAACCTTAAAGTAAATCCACCCTTTCTTGAGAGATTAGCCCAACCATTCTAGCCTACCCCAAAAGAAACTGAAATTTTGGGAGAATTTAAAAATCTATGTGTAAAGATCCTCCTTCTCCGGGCAATAAAAGATGTTCCCATTTACAATAAATTGATTAAGGAGAAATGCTTCAAGCATCCAAGAAGAATAAAAAGGGATGCCCCTACCATTAATGTCATTGGGCAGTTGTCTAACTTAATTCTGGGGTAGGTAATATGTCTGAAATATTTGAAGGAAGCCCTGTAGTAGATGTGCACATCAATGGCACCATTGTCCCACACACTCTGATTGATCTTAGGGTCGCCATTAATGTGATGACCAAGGACACCATGCTCAAGCTCAACCTTCAAGGGTCATTGGGGAAGACCACAACAATTATGCAACTTGCAGAGCATTCCACAGTCACCCCTGAGGGAATTGTAGAAGATGTGATGGTCTCCATTGACTCTTGGGAGTACCCTGCAAATTTTCTAGTTCTCCAGCCTAAGGCTAAGCTTACGGGTTACCCTCTCATCCTTGCGAGGCCATGGTTGGACACAAATGATGCTTACATTAGCTCCAGAGCTGGGAATATGACCATCAAGAATGGGCATATGTCCAAACAGTTAGTCCTATACCCTCCTGCTCAACCCTCTCTAGAGAATGATTTACCTTTATGGTTGGAGGAGGAGGAAGAAGATGAGGTTTATTCCACTCAACTTTATGCTTTGTAAGTAACCAGAGGAGGAGGAAAACAAGATGAGGATGACTTAATTGAGCACCTGCTCCAAAGTCCAACTCCTAGTTCATTACCATTAGAATAAGAAGTAAGGGAAATCCAAAACAATCATCCAATTGAATTATGCTTGTCGAATTCCAACCCACTCCATGTCAAAACCATAGAATTTGGCCCAGAGAAAACTTTGAAAATTAATCCATCTCTTTCTGCTCTTGAAGAGGAAAAGCTATGCAACATGTTGAGAGGAAGCCTTTGCTTGGAGTTACAAGGAAATGAAGGGAGTACACCCCTTAGTGTGTACTCACCACATATACATCAAAGAAGGTTGCAAGCTAGTCCAACAACCACAAAGGAGGATGAATCCATCTCTTAAAGATATAGACAAAGAAGAACTGCAAAAACTGCTAGATGCAAGATTCATTTACCCTATCTCCGACTGTGAGTGAGTCTCTCCTTTAGTGTTAGTTCCCAAGAAAAGTGGTAAGTGGAGGATTTGTGTCGATTATAGGGAGTTGAACAAAGGCACAAAGAAGGATCATTTTCCCATACCCTTCATTTACCAAGTGCTAGATGGCATGGAAGGGAAGAAGTTTTCTCTTTCCTAGATGGATTCAGTGGGTACAACCAAATCCAAATCTACCCAAAAGATCAGGATAAGACCACATCCACCTATCCTTGGGATGCTTTCTCCAATAGGGTCCTTCCTTTGGCCTATGCAATGCTCCCGCCACTTTCCAAAGAGCAGTCTTGAGTATTTTTACTGAATTAGTACATGATGCGGTGGAAATTTATATGGATGATTTTACACCTTATGGCTATCATTTTCAAGAAGACTTGACTAACCTAGGCAAAGTATTGCACAAATGCATTGAAATGAACCTGTCTCCTAGTCTAGAAAAATGTGAATTCTTAATGACTGAAGGGACCGTGCTAGGTCATTCAATATCTCAGCAAGGATTGTAGGTGGACCCAAATAAAATAGCAATCATCCAAAGGGTCCCACCTCCTCAAAAGCAGAGGGATGTCAGGAGTTTCTTGGGGTTAGCTGGACACTACCAAAAGTTCATAAAGGACTTCAACAAGTTGGCCTCTCCTTTATTTGGGTTTTTGGCCAAAGATTCTGAGTTTATATGGTAAAAAAGCTGTCAAGAGGCTTCAAACATTCTAAAGGGTAAGTTAACCATTGCACCAATTCTTCGAGGCCCAAATTGGGCCCTCCCTTTTCATATTCATGTTGATGCCTCACACAAAGCCACAGGAGCAACCTTAGGTCAAGCAGAGGATAAATTGCCCTATGCCATCTATTTTATTAGTAAGAATTTGTCAAAGGCTGAGCTAAATTATACTGTGATCGAAAAGGAACTCCTGTCTATTGCGCATTCATTAAACAAATATAGGCATTACATTATAGGCTACCAAATATTTGTGCATACTGACCATGCCACAATCAAATATTTAATGAACAAATGAGATGTGAATGCTAGAATTGTAAGATGGTTGTTTTTATTACAATAGTTTGATCTAACTATTGTTGATAAGCCTGGTAAGGAAAATGTTGTTGTAAATTTTCTATCTAGGATGAATCTGCATGCAGGTGAAGAAGGAATGGTGGATGACCAGTTATCATATGAGCATTTGTTTGCTATTTCAATTCTCTCCCCATGGTTTGCTGATATAAAAAACTATTTGATATCAGCACAGTTCCCACCAGACTTGACCTCCAAGGAAAAAAGCAAGATAGTCAAGAAAAGCACCCCCTTCACCTGGATGGGGGGAAATATTTTCAAACTTGGCCCAGATCAAATCTTGAGAATGTGTGTAAGGGAAGAAAAAGTTTTTGACATCCTTCTGACTTGTCATGATGGGACTTATAGAGGTCATTTTGCAGCAAAGAGGACAACATTCAAAGTGTTACAAGAAGGCTATTATTGGCCCACTCTCCATCAGGATGTGAAAAAGAACATTACTCAGTGTGATCAGTGCCAGAGGATGGGAAAGCCTACTCCAAGAGATGACAAGTGGGGCATGGACTTCATTGGGCCTATCAACCCTCCTTCAAAGAAAAAACAGTACATTATTGTGTGCACTGATTATTTGACTAAGTGGGCTGAAAGCAAAGCGATTAAGGCAGCAAAAAAAGAGAAGGTGGCTGAGTTCCTAAGGGAGAATGTATTCTACAAATTTGGATACCCTAGAGAGCTAGTCACAGACCAAGGCAGCTTGTTTACCTCCAACATTATTGAAGAACTTCTTAGCCATCACAAAATCAAGCATAGGACCTCCACTCCTTATCATCCACAAGCTAATGGGAAAGTGGAGGTGACCAACGGGGCACTGGAGAGCATATTAACCAAGGTAGTGAATAGCAACATGAGGGATTGGGTAGAGAGACTAGTTGTGGCCACCTGGGCCTATAATACAACATGGAAAACCACCACTGGATTTACACTGGCTTTGCTGTCCATTGAGTATGAATATAACACATTGAGGATGGTAGACCAACTATATTTGGATCTCAATCATGCACAAAAAGAAATATTGTTCCATTTGAATAGCTTGGATGAATTCAGAGTGAAGGCCCTCCTACATACAAAGATAGTTCAACTTCAGAGGAAGATCTCACATGACCAACATATTAAGGAGAAGCAATTTCAAGAGGGCGACTGGGCATTATTATATGATTCTAGGTACAAATACTTCAAGGGTAAGTTAAGGACAATATGGCTCGGGCCTTATGGGGTGAAAAGATGTCATGATAATGATTCAGTGTAAATCATAACTATAGATGAAGAAGCCATTCCATTGCTTGTTAATGGACACCGATTGAAAATGTACAAGAGGAATTTATCAAAACAAGAGTTCATTGACAATATCAATAAGACAATGATGATGGTGGAGCAAGTTCTAGCTCCTCCCTCATCGGGTCACTGAAAAAATAAAAAATAAAAAAGAATAAGGATTGAGATGAAAACCTCCATGAGGCGCTTGAGTCCCATCTTTGGGTTGAAAACCTCATGAGGCGGCCCCATGATGAAAAAAATGAAAAAAGAATAAGAAGATCCCTGGGTGAAAACCTTCCTTGAGGCACCCAGGGAAAACATCTAGGGTGAAAACCTCTCTGAGGCAGCCTAGGTGTTTTTCAAAAAAAGGAGAGAAAAAAGAAAAAAGACATAATTGTTATTTGCAGGTGGGCGAGAAAGACAATCAAGGAGCAAAGAGAAGATCCAAAGGGAACCCTGCCTCACATATATTCATCTCCTCCACTCCTTACCATGCATTCCTCCATCAATTCCATTGTTTTTTTTCACTTCATTGCTTCTATTTAGGCAAAGACTGTGTTTTCTACAATATCCCCTGTATTCCTACATGATCCCTCGAAAACCTACAGTAAGCAATCTGAGGGCGAATGGTAGGTTGGTTAGATCCTGTAGAAACCTATCCCATAGAATATCAATCATCAACTATAGGTCTGCACTAGGATGATCCAGGAGCTCTAGATAATAGACAGTAGACAACAGAGGAGGAAGAAGAATGACCATGCAGCAAATAAACAACGCAACACCTATGACCTTCGACAACTGTAGCATGGCATCGAGACCATAGGTAAGTATCCCACTCACTCACTCATATGCATCATGTAATCAAAAGTTGCAAGGGTTACGAGGTAGTCGGTTTATAAGTGAAAAGGTGGCTAGTTAACTTGGCCACCTTTGTTCAGTCATCACATACAAAACCAAGTGTCCTCTCACACGTGGCTGCAGTCAACTCAAAGATAGAGGAGGAGTAGGATAAGAAGTGGTTAACTATGGATCTATGAGGTGGGAGTTGATTACAAGGAGTGGGCACTGATTACAAGGAACCTCACCTCGAAAAGCCATAAATGGAAACAAAACATCATTTGCATGCATTTGTGCATTCCACCTCCTCGAAACTCCCTCACATAGGTCTCTCTCATAACTCTATCCACCCACTGGAAGTAAGGATCCATTATTCTGTAAGATAATTTTTACATGAGCATGCACAGGAATTCCTACAGGAACAATCTACAGGAGCAGTATATAGGATACACAGAGGCATTCTACAAGATAGACAGAGAGGGGTTTAAGAGGGAATATCACGAGAATTGTCCACTGCCACCATTCTAAAGAGGTAGGATCTGAAAATCCATCCCCATTTACAAGAAAATCAACTAGAAATTCTCTAAAAGCTAGTGGATATAACAATTGTGGGTGGTGAATTACATACACTAGGAAACTTTGTTTTCTCCTGAATTTAAAATTCTTGTGTCAAACCTCTCATTTACTCCTTGTTGGAGAGGTAAATCCCCTCTACGGATAGAGGCGATCCCTACTAGCCCAGAACGGGTCTAGCAACAATCAAACAATGCTACCACGCAAGTTCCTAATTGCAAATAAAAGGTAGGTTATGAAGACCTACTTGGATTCCAACACTTTCGTTTTTAGAAGAGACGTCGCCCACGCTCCTTTGCCTTGGCCGGTCACAATCCTCCACTATCTTCATGAATGGACACCTGCACACAAAGAGAACAACACAAACACAAGCGTGAAATCTAATAAATGCAATTATACATCAGTTAGGAAGGACATAATTCAACATTAATCATTACAACAATGAGAATGGAACCATAATGATAGTAATCTATTATTAATAATCAACAAAGGAGAATACAACCAGCGTCCTGATGTCAAGTCCTCCTTTGGCTGGGTGCTC
>APFE030356891.1:1456-21457 GCA_000404065.3 Pinus taeda | reverse complement strand
AACCCCATCACCCATATGTGAGTCATTCGGTCAAGAAACTAATATGTGCCTGCAACCATTAACATATCATCAGAATATAGTTAAACATATATGGCAGATTTCAAGATCAACTTAGACTTTAAAAGATAAAATAATATGAATTTTCATCAAACCAGGTGTCATCGACATGTCATATGCGAGTGCCTCTGATGGTTTCCTGCCATACTCAATAAACATTAGTAACAAGGTTTCTCAATGTTAGTAAATATCATAATAGAACCATTTACAATTTCTGGTCATTCACATCACTGTCCATTGTAAGCCTGAACTAAAGAAAGTAGGTAACATAGGGGACACATCCCTCATGGCTATCATCATTAATCATCAATGGAAACATACATATTCATTAAGCTATCAACATCGTAACATCATAGAAATATACCTCTCCATCAAATTTATCATCATTATGCTTTTAGTAGAACACATACATATTCTTTACTACCCACATCATACGTTCAAATAGAGACCAAACTTAACTATTTTAATGTTGCAATCATCGGAACACTGATAGATAAGATACATAACCATTCATGCTATCATAATATCAATGGAAAGCATTATAAACATCACAACCATGAATATCTCAAATAATAGAGTCGTGTGTCCGGATCCTCAACCTGAGGTCCTCAAAGAATAAAGTGTCTAAGATAATGTCATATTAAGGTCAGGAAACTAGAGTGGGCACTACATACACCCCCTCTTAACAATGGACTTCGTCCCGAAGTCCTCAAAACATAAAGGAAAACAACGACACATATCCTAGGAATCCTTCCTGAAGCTCTTGCTAACCTTCTGGTAACAGGTATCTCTGATTTTTAAATTAAGCACATTTTTTTCTAATGAATTAAAATCAATTAACAAAATCGTTTTCATCTTCTGGATTAAGTAATTTTCTCAACTAATTTACTTATTTATTTTTTATTATTATTTTTATCATTTTTACCTAATTAGTTCTATTAGGCACTCACGAAACATTGTCATAAAATCTAATGCTTCTCATTTTCATTCCTTTAACCTCTTGAATATTCAAGAGTGTCCTTCAAGTATAGTTGCTTCGAACATGAGCTTGAGATGTAATGCCCAACAATTGTCCTTGTTATGATCATCTTTCATACTATGTTCATAATGCAAGTCTTTTGTTTTTTTTTTGAAGGAATTTCTATAGTTGGTCTGAGTGAACTAATTTATTCAAAAATCAATTTCAAGGCATGTGCCTGGTGGTCCAAGAATGAATCTATAAATGGTTTCGCCTACAGACCAACCCCTATCCAAGCATATTAACCAAAAATTTCTTATTAGAACACTGTTATGTAGCCTATTATCTTATGGTTAAGACGACCAGGTACAAGTGCACCATCTGCAATAATTTTGTTTTGTTTTGTTTTGTTTATTGAGCCAACATATAAATATTTACACTCATTTACAACCACTACAACATCTCCCCCATACTATACTATAAAGTACCTCTTAGTGCAACAAAATGGCTTTGGCATCCTCTTCATAGCATTAAATTCTGCACAATGTCTGATGAGAGTTATCATATTGTTTATGTCGCTAGATAGAGTGACTTTGCCAATGATCTTAAATTTGAATCACTATAGTGTTAGAGAGAACTGTGCATTTACCACTTTTGTTCTGAACAATTTACTCAAACTATCCCAAAGTTTTTGGATGTTTGTTCAAGATCTACATGGTGCAACTTTGAATTTGAGAGAAGGCCAATGACAAATTTGGCTTTGTAATCTCTGCTATACCATTCCAATGATTTATTTAGATTTGCAAGTGATTGCTTATTTCTTTTTACTATTCCTCACAAGTTCTTGTTTATCAACTTCATTTAGATTTTGACTTTCAAGTTATAGGAATTGTAACTAAATAATTTTTTAATGATATTTCCATACTTAATTCCTAGCAAAAGAAAACAAAGTTCTATATAAAAAGTTATCAAAGACATAAATTATAATATAACATAAAGCCGTAAAGTGAATTTACTACAAAAGTAAGCATTATATCTTATCAATTTGAATGTTTGTTTAGGCTATTAAGAATTTTTACTTTGAAAGGCCCATTTGAAACATGTAATGTCAAATTTTGGCTATTTTTTGTTTATGAAATCACTAAAAATGAAATCTGGATTTTGACCATTCAATGAATTTAGTATGGTTTTGTGATCATTGTAAGAAATTTTCATTAAATTTGATGGGTAAAGTTAAGTACGATTACATTTTCGAAATTGTAGATCATAATATATTATCATCACATTCTTTGCTCAATGAAAAGTTGATTTGGCTTGGTCCTAGGATGAATCCTCTTTGTTTGGATGAAAAGATTTTTGTGTGGTTCATATAAAGTTTGTTTCCCTAAAACTGATAGTTTATTCCTTGGTCTACAAGTTGAATAAAATTACGGTTGTTTTTTTCCAATTAATATATTACAAAAAAAAAAGTAGCAAGAGCCTCTTTGAGGTAATTTGAAGACCAACATTGATGCGAAGACTTTGAAAAGGTTATGTGAAAAACAATAAAAACTATTTTTTTTTTAAAGCTGCATATGGAATAAATTTGTCCTGCAAACCTTGTAAATAGGCACCTATTTTGGTTTGAGACCTAAAGTGAGTCAATTCCAATATGTTATTTTAAGCACACGTTGTCCTTCCCTCTTCAGCTAAACATTTAAAGATATTATAATATTACTATTTATTTAAGTTATATGGGTGGCTATTTAGATTCACAGTCAAATTGTTTGTGAACATCAATATCAATGTGGTCATTTAATTGTATAAATTTATCAATTTTATTGCACTCGTGTCTATCTCAAAAACACTAAATAAAGGATGATAAAACACTAACACAGTGAAATTGTCTGTGAACAATGTCAATGTCGTCATTTAATTGTATAAATTTATCAACTTTATTGTACTCGTGTGCCTATCTCAGAAACACTAAATAAAGGATGATAAAGCATAACACTTCTATTATAAATAGAGCACTGACTCACTTATACTGAGTTCGATATGTGTGTATATCCATCACTTGGTTATACCATGTTTTTAATAAACTTACTAATAAACTTTCTTGTAAGTTTATTTTCATAATAATTTGTTAATACAATTATTTATTATCAATCACTTAACGGTAAAATAAAATTATATATACCAAATTATATTGAATAAAGATTTGAACCCTATTTTCTTAGTGTATATCATTTGAAATATATGTCAGTTTTTATTAAGACCAGTAACAATGACTTTTCAAACTGGTTGATATTCTGTTAACTTCAGCTAAATGCTGCCACGATAAAAAAAAGAAATCCAAACATCTGCGTAAAATATAAATTGCTAAGTGGGTTGTAGTGTGAAAGCCAATTTTTTTTTTTTTCTTTGCAAGTGGAACTTTTGTGAAATATATTTTTCCACACAAGGGAAAAACCATGAATTGGCCTTCTTTTGCCCATAAAGGCGGCTGGATGGCTTGAAAAGCACCACCTTCACCATTAATTCAATGCCCACAAGGGAAAAACCATGGATTGGACTTCTTTTGCTCACAAAGGCGACGGTTTGAAAAGAACCACCTTCAGCATTAATTCAATGCCCAAATAGTGAAAATTAAATTAGTCGATTTGTGACTAATTCAATTTAAGCCCAATTAAACTAATATTTCAACCTCAAATCATATATGCAAATGCAACCATTAATGGTAAAATATTGTTTGCAATGATACTAGCCAACTTTACATTAGTTCCATGGAAAAATTAACGATAGTACCAAATAAATCTGCAGGAGTCGCCTAACGTTTCAGACGTTTTTATTCTTGATTTCTAATGGAAATCAGAAGCAAATTTATATTCAAGTGAGTCATTCCTTACATTTGATGATGTGACGTGTGCTGAATAATTTGTGACTATCTCAATTGTCACTAACCAAATATGCTAAATTGAGGAAAAGTTATTCTGCCTTCCCAGTGGTACTCCCAATTATATTATTCATACAAACGCTAATAGTAATCATCTGATTTCTATCTTGTTAAATCCCTTAACACTAGTAAAGTGAGATACACGTGGTTTCAAGCTTTAACAATGGCTCTTAACTTTTAGAGTCTCCATATTTCACTTGGCATTAGAATTTGGTATACAAAATTTGGTAGCTTTAGTTTAGATCAATCAACAGTTTGCCTGGTTTTAATAATCATATATAATTTCTTTTAAACAATGTATATAAAAGCATTGGCATATCCACATAATGCACAAAATACGAGCTCATGTAAATCAAGGATACTCGCAACACATGAAACATATTTAATAGCCGGTTAAAACATATTTTGTTAATGCACTCATGAGTCGCTTGGAATTGGAATTATATAATTGTGCTAAGTGAACTATTTCTGGCATCAGCTTCAATTAGTCAAAAATTTCCATATTCTTTTGTCATCCTAGAAAAATTCTACCAAAAATCTATCCTGCATTTAAGAGTTACGATTTACTAATGAGTAAGTGCAACCCTTTTTACCAAAACAAAATTCGCTGCTCCGATTCACTCAGAGATCAGAGATCGAAGATCACCATTCTGATGCAAACCAATTGGGACTCCAATGTGATTGTAATCTGAAATCGGACCGTGAGCTGTTTTAATATCAAACCTGTTTTTATTATTTCACAGTCTTGATGCGATTTGACCGAAATCGTTGTGGTTCAATTGGAAATCAACCATCGTATTTGCAATGTGTTTCCACCTTCAGGGTTCCAATCCGATTGCTTATACTGGATCCGATCCATACCAAACAATTTAAATACACTTCACCTCCAGATCCATCGTTATATGGAACAATGTGGATTCCCTCTCCATGCTCCGATGTATTATTAATCAGTGAATTCCAATTGCTATATATATATATATATATATATATATATATATTTTTTTTTTTTTTTTTCAAAACGCAACATTAAGGATTGACACCCAGAGCTGATTGACCCAATATCGAATTAATTTGCCACATTGAATTCGACATGCCACAAGAGTTTGACACTTACTACGCTCCGATGCGAAACTGCCGGATCCGACTCAATTTCCGAAATCCTTATGATATCTTCAGAATCGATTTATTCCAAAATGGAGAGGTAGTTTAACTTAAGTCTGCTTACTGATTCCAACCACAATTTAAATTAATTCTCTGTGTTAAGGCAGTGTCTTTGAACACTATCGGTGGAGCAGATCTTCTAGAGGCTTCTTCAAGGGATGTATGCTTCAGCTTTAGGACAAAGGACACCCATGTCCACAGTGTAGCCTCATCGTAGCAGGTCTTCTCTCAAGGAGCTTACCCTCTTACTTGTGGCCAAATTTAGCACAGAGAAGTTGAGAAATTTCGGCTGCCTGCGTTATATCTCTATTGGAAATGGCTTTGAGGCACGTTTTTGGCAGCACTACATTAGGCAGACTTCTTATGGCAAAGGATCCTTTTATAGCTTCACGGTCTACAACATTGAATATCTCTGCAATCAGGGGAATGTCTACAGAACCGACAGATCCATCTCCGAAGCTCTTCGTAAGCGGGCTATCGAAACGCACTACTGATGAGGGCTTGAGAGAAGCATTTTCAAAATTTGGTAGAGTAAACTTGAGGGTAAATTTTTTGTCACTTCAAAATTGATCGACAAAATCAAACATGCAGTTGATGGAAGTGTGGAAAAATACAAAGCAAGATTCATGGTTCGTGGATTCTCCTAGAAAGAGGGAGAAGATTATGCCGATAAATTTGCTCCAGTTGCCAGGTATACATCCATTAAATAAATTATTGCACTTGCTTCTATTATAGGTTGGGAATTACATCAATTAGATGTCAAAATTGCTTTTCTAAATGGGGTTATAGAAGAAGAGGTGCCTGTTGAACAACATCAAGGATTTGAAATTCATAATAGAGAGACTCATGTATGTAAATTTTAGAAAGCCCTATATGGACTCAAACAAGCCCCTTGTGCATGGTGTCCCTACATTGATAATTACTTGATAAGTCTTGGTTTTACCAAAAGTGATGTTGATGCCAACCTATCTCTCAAACTTGTGAAAGGAAAACCCTTGATATTATTGTCATATGTGGATGACTTGTTTCTTATTGGAGCTGTGAATTTGATTGCTCAATGCAAGAAAGAATTAATTTCAGAGTTTGAAATGAAGGATCTTGGCCTTATGCACTACTATCTCGGATTGGAAATTTGGCAAAACCCTGATGGAATATTTGTTGGGCAAGGAAAGTATACTATGAAGTGTTGGAAAATGCAATGTGGCAACTTGTTAATTCATATTTTCCTTAACCTTAATATTTTCTTGTGAACTTAGTCTTCTTGTGTTCTTTATTTAGATCTTTTCATCAAACAAATATCAAGAACATAAACAATAACAATAGAGGACACAAAAATTAGGCTCTTAGCCAGGGCAAAATTGCTCCAAGGGGATAACCTGGAAAACTCATCACTTCTTATAGAATCTGTTTCAAATGAGACAATAAAGACCCAATCATAGACCAAGTCCTTCTCCAATTACCAAGTTAGCCCTTCCAACAAGTCCTTTCTTTAACCTAGTACAAACAACTTTAAATTGCAACTTCGACCTCCTAGCTTCAAAAATGCTTCTTCAACTTGCAACATAAACCCTGTAGCAATTGTAGAAACCCTAATCTAGCTTCTCTTGAGACCTTCCTTGAGTAAGATAGCTCCTCCTAAGGTCAACGAGGTCAAGACAGAGTATTCTTCCTTCTAGCAACATGAGACTGCACTTCGTCCTACTGCAAATTGGATATGCAATTTCAGGCTCCTTGGTAGCTACAAAAACCCTATACTTTCACATGTGTGAGAGAAAGATAGCCCAAAAACAAGATTTTGATCCTTCCTTTGTTCTTCTAGACCTTCACTAACTTCTTCTTCTGCTTCCCAGCTATAGATCAAACTTCCTTCTTGAGATCAAACTTCTTGGTGAGTGAGTGATAAATGAGGTCGAAATGCTCCTTCATATAGCCTTTCCAAGGGGTCAAATTCCCTCCTTTAGGCCGACTTCAAGCTACCAAGGCCGATTTGTACTTTTGGAGTTTCCAATACTTTCTATACTGGAAAATAATTATTTTTCCAATTACATTTTTCTTGAAAGGGTTTTAAAAACATGATGTTGCTAGGTCCCTATCATACTAGTGTATCCCCCTTATTGTTATCGTTGTGTCCATGTATCCTCCATATTGTTATTGTTGTGCCCCATAGAATCCAACTATTGTTATTGTTGTGCCCTTACATTATTATTGTTATGTAGGATTTGATTATATTATGACCCCTTAAACTCCTATATATACAAAGGAGGTCTTGTCATTTGTATCATTCGAGAATTGTTCATTATATGTAATGTAAATAAGGTTTCCCCCTCGAAGAGGATAATTTTTAAGTCATTGATCTATCTTTTTGTGAGTTGGTTGCATAACATTTGATATCAAAGCTTCAGAAGATAAAAATTTTACCACGTGAAGCTGAAATCTTGGTGAACTTCGTCTAAAAATTCTAAAGCTTGGTTCGCTATATTTTCAGAGATATGATCTTAGGAAGTTAGGGTTTTTGCAGGCTCTAGAATTCTGTCTCAAAGAAGTGACCTAGGGAAAATTGTCATAACTTTCGTTTCAGACATCAAATTTGAATTATGTGAAAAGTGGTTGAAAGTGCACGTAATATAGTTTTTCGTGTAGCAATTTCAGGGTCGAAGGTTGAAACAGTCACACGTGGCATCCCGTACAACTTTGCTCTACTGAACTAGTCCGTATTCATGACATTGTGGGAGATTTGGCATAAATCTTTCTTGAAGAATCCACAGGAAGAAATTTCAGAACTTGGAGATCCGAAATTATAAAGTTACAACCGTTTCAAGACCGAGTTCCTAAAAGCAAGAAAAAGGTGTATATTTTTTGCATAATTTTTGTTTGAAAAATCAGTTCGAAGTGATTCCAAGGGCATATTGAAGCATAGATATTAGTATTGGGTTCGAAATGCCTCCCAAGTAAAAGAATTATACACCCATTAAGCCCTCAGAAAGCTCTACTATGACGCATGAAGAGGAAGAATTGCAACATGATATATCAAAATTACGAGACCAAGTGCAACAAATTTCGCTCTCACAAAGAGAAACCAAATATGAACTAAAAGATGACATGGATGGTTTAAAAGGCGACATGGAAGGTTTGAAAAAGTTGTTGCAAGAAAGGTTTTCCAGTGGTGATAAGGTAATCCATGAAAATCATGATGACGAAAAAAGGAATATGAATTAAGATCTTAGATATTCCAATGTGGGGTTTAAGAACCACCACATTCCAACGATAGATATGAGGAAGTTTGATGGCAAAGATTTGGTAACATGGATACTACAAATGGAGCAATATTTTGATCTACAAGATGTACAACACAAAAGGTACATATTACATCTTTATATTTAGAATTCAATCAGTTTGTATGGTATAGATGACTTTGTTCTCATAAACCACTTGTCACCTGGTCAATTTTACGGAGGAAATGATAACACATTATGAATATACAAAAAGAAACACCTTCTTTAGCCAATTAATAAATCTCAAACAAAAGGGTTTAATTGCAGAGCACATTGAAGACTTCCAAAAATTGAATATTAGGGTAACTGATATTCCAGAGGAGCATACGATTTATGTCTTCATATGGATTTTTAAAGATAACATCCAACATGAGGTGCACCTTTGGGAACCTGATTCATTAGAGAAGACATTCAGGGTGGCAAGAAAAATTGAAAGCAAAATTATGGCAACAAGAAAGTCTACCACTCATAAGTATAAAGACGGAAGTAGTCTTTCACAACCTACAAGGTTGACACCACAAAAATTGGAGGAAAAAAGAGAAAAAGGGATTTGTTACAGTTGTGATAGAAAATAAACTAGAGTTCATCAGTGTGCGAGAAGATATTATTCTACATAGATTGTGAAGAGGAGGAAGAAAATGAACAAGAAACATCAAAAGAGGAGGATATACACTAGGAACCAACCCCAGAGAAAGAAGAAATGAATCTAACCATATCTTGTAATGCATTGGTTGGAATTACCACTCCTCAAAATCTCAAGATAGAAGGACATATCAAGAAGAAAAAGTTAATAGTGTTGATTGATTTGAGTAGTACCCATAATTTTATTCATTTTAAGATAGCCAAGGAATTGAATTGCTTCCTATATCCAACACCAGAGTGTTAAGTGATGGTTGCAAATGGAGGAACTATAAATTGCTCTGCAAAGTGCCATAATATCAAGCTAACCATGGGGGAATATGTATTGAATAGTTCAATGCTTTCCATTCCAATGGGTGGTGTTGATGTGGTACTAGGAGTCTAATGGTTATAATCTTTGGGGACGATAGCTTTCAATTTCTAAGAACGTTTCTTGATTTTTTTTTTGGGAAGGGAATAAAGTTGAATTAAGGGGTATCGCAAGGAAACCAGGCAAGATAATCAACTTTAATGGCATGACAAAGCTTCTGAAGAAAGAACAACAAGGCGTAATTGCACAATTATGCTCACTAGGGTTTCAAACACCGAAATCATCTATTTCTCCATATCTCCAAAAAGTCTTGGACAATCATTCCAAGGTGTTTGAGACTTCCAAAGGCCTCCCACCTATTCATGATCATGATCATGTGATTCACTTGATTCCAGGAAGTGTTCCTCCAAACATCATGCCTTATAGATATCCTTATGCCCAAAAGAGTTAGATTGAACATATGGTTGCAGAAATGATAGAGGCTGATATAATTCAACCCAGTAAAAGTTCTCTCTGCTCTAGTAGTATTGGTGCACAAGAAGGATGGATCATGGCGTATGTGTCCAGATTATAGGGAGCTCAACAAGCTCACCATTAAAGATAAATTTCCCATTCCTGTCATTGATGAATTGTTGGATGAATTACATGGAACAATTTACTTCACCAAGCTGGATCTTTATTCAGGATATTATCAAATTAGAATGAAGACTGAGACATTCTGAAAACAACATTCAGAACTCACGAGGGTCATTATGAATTTTGGTCATGCATTTTGGCCTTACTAATGCACCTTCCACATTTTAAGGTTTTTTGAATTCCATTTTCAGACCCTTCCTTAGAAAATTTGTTTTAGTATTTTTTGATGATATATTAATCTACAACAAGTCTTGGAAGGATCATGTTCAACATGTTGACAAGGTGCTCAAACTATTGGAGGATAAACAATTATATGAAAAAACCCTTTGGAGTACATGAGGTGGAATATTTGGGTCATATTTTATCTCATGAGGGTGTTAAGGTAGACCCTCACAAAATTAAATCCACTAAGGAATGGAAAATCCCCACAACCATAAAACATCTTCAAGGATTTCTTGGGTTGACAGGGTATTATCGCAAGTGTGTAAGAATTATGGAAGAATAACAGCACTTCTAACATCAATATTGAAGAAAGATGCATTTTTTTGAATTCCATAAGCAATGAAGGCCTTTGAACATATTGAAGAGGCAATGTGCCAAACATCGGTCTTAGCTATGCCAGACTTCACAATTTTATTTTATTTTTAATTTAATTTAATTTTTTTTTAATTGTGAAATGTGATGCTTCATGAAATGAAATTGATGTTGTTTTAATGCAAGAAGGAAGACCCATTACTTTTGAAAGTTGCCCAATCAAAGGAAAGTATTTACACAAACCTATCTATGAGAAGGAAATGTTGACAATACTACATGCACTAAAACAATGACAATTTTACCTAATGGGAAGACACTTCAAGGTAAAAGCAGATCATGATAGTCTTAAATACTTTTTTGAACAAAGATTATCTTCAAAAGAATAAAAAAAATGGGTAACAAAGATGTTGGGTTATGACTTTGGAATAATCTACAAAAAAGGGAAGCAAAATGTTGTTGCAGATACACTCTCAAGAAAGGATGAGGATGTGGAAGCATTGTTTTGTGTCATTTCTATTATCCAACATGAGTGGATAAACGAAGCAAGGAATGAATGAAAGAATGATGAAGAGGTGTGGTCTCATTCAAAAGTTGCAGCAAGATCCTAGTACATTTGATACCTTTAACTGGAAAAATGATTCATTATGGTACAAAGATCACTTATATCTTTGTAAGAGTTCCCAACTCAAATAAAATATTCTTTTGGAATTGCACACCTCTCCCTTTGAAGGGTAGTCGAGATTTTTAAAAACTTACCAGAGGGTCAAGAAGGGTTTTTTTGGGATGGCCTTAAAACAGATATTTAGAAGTTTGTGGCAAAATGTTTGGCTTGCCAACAAAATAAAGTTGAGACATTTAAGACCTCGAGTCTGTTACAACCTTTATCCATTCCAAGTCAGCGTTGAGAGGAGGTCTCAATGGATTTTATCATAGGTTTACCCAAGTCTAATGGAAAGAGTGTCATCATCATGGTAGTTGATAGAACTACCAAGTATGCACACTTTTGTGCATTATCTCATCCTTTTAAAGCTAGTACAATTGCTACTGCGTTTATGGAAACAATTCAAAAGCTTCATGGAAATCCAAAGATGATATTAAGTGAAAGAGATCCCATTTTCACTGGAAAATTTTGGATTAAATTATTTTCTTGTCTTGGTACTCACTTAGCTCATAACTCAGCTTATCATCCTCAATTTGATGGGAAAATTGAGATAGTGAACAAATGTTTGGAAGGATATATTTGTTGCTTTGTATCTGATAAACAGACACAATGGGTCAAGTGGTTACCTCTAGTTGAATGGTGGTATAACACTTCATTCCACATTGCAGCAAAAATGACTCCATTTATGTTACTTTATGGATATCATCCACCATCCATCACATCATACTTAAGAGAAAATTTTAAGGTTCAAGTAGTGGAAGATTACATCGAGCATCAACAACAAGTTCTCCAACTCTTAAAGGATAGCCTCACTTTGGCACATAATCGAATGAAACAACAGGCAAATCGACATCGCAATGAAAAAAGTTTTGATGTAGGTGACTGGGTATTTGTATGGCTACAACCATACAAACAAATGTCTCTCAAGCAAGCTAAGAAGGATAATAAATTATCACCCAAGTATTACGGTCTTTACAAAGTATTGCAAAAGATTGGTACTATGGCATACAAATTGGAGTTGCCTGCATCTTCCTGAGTACATCCAATTTTCCATGTTTCATGCTTAAAAAAGGTTATCGGTGACAAACTTCCAGTTCAAATAGTGTTGCCAGAACTCGACGAAGAAGGAAAAATCATATTTGAGCCTGAAGCGATCACGGAAACAAGAACCTGATAGTTACATAATCGATCAATTTCAAAGTATCTCATTATGTGGAAGAACTTACATGTTGAAGATTCCACATGAGAGGATGGGAATTTTATACAAAAACATCTGAAACTACTCAAGCATTGAGGAAAACACTTTTTTTAAGGAGAGGGGCATGTTAGGTCCTTATAATACTAGTGTATCCCCCTTATTGTTATCGTTGTTCCCATGTAGCCCCATATTGTTATTATTGTGCTCCGTAGAAACCCATAATTGTTATTGTTGTGCCCTTACATTATTATTGTTATGTAGGATATGATTATATTGTGACTCCTTAGACTCCTATATATACAAAGGAGGTCTTGGCATTTGTATCATCCAAGAATTGTTCATTTTATGTAATGTAAAGAAGGTTTCCCCCTTGAAGAGAATAATTTTTAATTCGTTGATCTATATTTTTGTGAGATGGTTGCATAACAAATGTTGAATCCTTTGACTTATGACATTAAATCCTAAGACCTAACAAACCCTAGAAGCATGAAGAACGTGCTTTTACCTAGAATACCTTCAATAAGAAGCATGATACCCCTGCTTTAATAATGATAACTTATTTTCTTCTTTTGTTTGTCACATAGGATACATATTGAAATGAGTACAACAACAATTATGAAGACCAAAACTAGTTACAATTTCAACACTCCCTCTTAACTAGGGAGGTATTCATAATTGTATAACTAGTACAACATCATTCTCATATTGAAGAGTTATCATAAGAAGAGTCGGATTGATAAGCCAAACTGTAAGCATCATCATTATAACCAACATTGTCACTAAGGCCTATGTTGACAAGCTAAACTTTATTTGAGAGCATTATGCTTGGAGGTTTTACATGTGATATCGCACTACCTCTACAAGGTACATACCCATCCAAATGTTCACAAGGTATGTCCTTTTAGGAATATTCTTATCTTGGATCTCCAAACCAGATCCCTCAAAGAATATCGTTCTTCTTCGACCACTCTTTTCTTGGATACCTATCCTATCCTCCAAGAGTGTCGGTACCTTTCCTTTCTTAGATACCATATCCTCAAGGAAACCATAGATTCTTATCCAATCCTCCACCATTCTCTTTTCATCGCCTGAAGAAGAGAATGCACACATGATGTCCAACATCACTCCCTCTCAACCAGAGAGGATAACCCTATTTTCTCTTGTCTAGGGAATACATCCTTGCTCCTATTTAAGGAGACTCCTTTGCTCCCTCTCAAATCTAGAGGAGGTTCCAAACTTTCTTTCTATTTGGGAAGTCAACACCATAAGCCTTATAGCTTGTCTTTATAAGAGTATAAACTACTAGTTCTTCATCGCTGTCAGGCTCCTTCTTTTCTTTGCATCTCATCGTATTAAGATTACTTCCTTTCGAGGTATCATGGATCCAAATCCACTCTTCTATCTTGTGACAGGATCTAGTTCATCTCTCTTGCTCATCACTTTCATCTTTGACATCATAGATGAAGGCATTGCATTTAGCCTTTCAAAAGTGAAAGTGATCTCCTTTTAAGTTCAGGTTATCTTCTTGCACTGCTACCTTTCAATCCCAAGATGGGCACATCTTGGCTTCACAGTTTCCAGGTACAAGATATTTAGCTTCCCTCAACATTCTTCATACATTTCCATCATATAGTTGAACTTGCCTCAACTGTCATCATGTATTCCTACAACATTCTTCCAGGTAGAAAAATAATATGTTAACCAGATAACCAACAATAATTAAAATCAAACTTACGTCATCATGATGAATTTCTTGTTCCATCAACATCCTCATGGTCCATCTCCATATGAATCTTCCTTCATGCATCAAAGTGCCCAAGGATCGAACTTGATTATCAAGTTACAACTTTTTCTTTCGGAGATTATACTGGATGTTAATCATTATTTACATATTCTATTGAAAGTCTTAATCTTCTATACATTCTCAAGGAAGTGAAATTCTTCCTTTTAAACATCATACAAACATACTAAGCATGTTATAATATTCTATACACATGAATCTTAACCAATAGTCACTTCCAATGTGCATCCTTATGCCTCTTATTCCGTCATCTAGCTATATGTCTCATAATTAGCCTACATCCCAACCCATAGCATTTCTTCATTCCTTTACTAGTATTGTTTCCATATTACATGGAATGTATACTAACCTTGTCATGGTGCTTTTCCCAAGAACCTTCCACAATGATGGTTTTTCAAGGATCATGATGATCCACCTAAGTAAGATGACTACCTCTAACATAATGTTAGATAATGCCTAGATGAGCAATATGCAAAATGGTCTATCTATCTTCTTTGAAGGACTATATGATTTCTACAAAGCAAGTCAACCAAGTAGACTCTACATATGCTACTACCACATGCTTCTCTCTATGATGTTATGAAAAATTAAGTAAACAACAATGCATACTATTCTAAAGGAAAGAACAATCTTCATGGAGAAACTGATAGACAGGGTGCCTTCTTCAATAGTAAAAATCCTTTACTTCTTCTTTCTTCGGCTTCTTCTCAAATCTCTTGTTTCTTCAACTATGTGAGCCTCACTTATTTCCTTTCTTTTGTTTTTATGTGAACTATGATAGTCCCTCTTATAATTTCCATACTCATTGCACTCAAAGCATTGAACCTCAGACATATCTTTCTTCTTGGACTTTCCAAACCTTCCCTTTTTTTTGCTTCTTCACTCGAACTAGAAAGGCTTGAGACTGCTCATCTAATCCAATGTCATTTTTACCTTGATCCTTGATTCTTCCAAAATGCATTGCACCCACAAGTCAAAGGGAGTTGAATCGTTCTTAGAGTAGATGCTTGTTACAAACTGATCCATTCCAATGGCAATGCATTTAGTACACAAATGGACATTTCTGAATTATAAATAGTCTCTCCAAGTCCTTGCAAGTGATCTCTTAATTGAGAGATCTTCATAAAAAAGGATGTCATGTCCTCATCCTTACATTTCTTCATTCTATATGGCTTGTTCTACAAAGACATCTTTTGTCCCAATCTACGTACAAAGTACAAGTTCACTAGCTTGTCATGCATAGCCTTGGAAGTTTTCAAATTTGCAACAAATGGAACAAGCGGATCCTTAATGGATTCAACTATGATCCTTTGTGCCCTTACGTCCCCTTTCTTGTACTTTGCTAGATCTTGAGTGTTGTCTTTGCTAGGTTCACTAATTTCACCAAAGACATATTCCATTACCTCATGTTCAATAAGTGTCAGGTCAATCCTTTTCTTCGAGGCTAGGTAATTTGATGTTCCAACGAGCTTATTTCTCTCCTTGTAGAAAGAACCCATATGACCTACAGATTCAGACATAAAGTAATAATATGATACTTACTTGATAACCATGACCCTCTTCTTCCTTGATGACGTTTTCAACCTTTCTTGATGCCCTCAAGACCTTTGAAGAAACTTCAATAATGTCCTTGAAGGATGTTCCTAGGATTCCTCCAACAATGACTTCCGAGAGCGGTGAATGATACCAAGATCCCTTGACGCTTCTTTCAAATATACCTTATGAATGGATCTATTTACAATAGAGATCAACAACATTCTTGTAATCTTCCTCTCAAACTTTCCTTTTATGAGAGCTTGATGTAGACTTGATCTTATTCAATGTAGAAACCCTCCTTTCAGATCAATAAGTAGTCTATTTCCTTTTATTCCACAAATGATTCCCCTTGATAAGCAAACCCACCCTTGTTTCCACACGATAATCCTTGCAGTTGCGTTCTTGTTCACCTTAGCTCTGATACCATATTGGAAAATGCAATGTGGCGGCTTGTTAATTCATATTTTTTTTAACCTTAATATTTGCTTGTGAACTTAGTTAGTCTTCTTGTGTTCTTTATTTAAATCTTTTCATCAAGCAAATATCAAGAACAAAAACATTAACAACAAAGGACACAAAAATTAGGCTCTCATCTAGGGAAAAACCCCTCCAAGGGGAAAACCTGAAAAACTCTTCTCTTCTTATAGAAAAAACTTCAAATGAGACAATAAAGATCCAATCCTAGACCAACTCCTTCTCCATGTACCAAGTCATCCCTTCCAACAAGTCCTTTTATTTAACCTAGTACCAATAAGCTTCAAATTGCAACTTCGACCTCCTAGCTTCAAAATTGCTTCTTGGACCTACAACTTCAGCCCTATAGCAACTACAATAACCCTAATTCAGCTTCCTCTTGAGTCCTTCCTTGAGCAAGACAACTCTTGCTAAGGTCAACAAGGTCAAGACATAGAATTCTTCCTTCCAGCAATAGGTGATTGCACTTTGTCCTACTGCAACTCAAATATGCAATTTCAACCTCCTTGGTAGTTGTAGAAACCCTATGCTTTCACACATGTGAGAGAGAGATAGCCCAAAAACAAGTTTTTCTTCCTTCCTTTCTTCTTTTAGACCTTCATTATCTTCTTCTTCTGCTTCCCATCTATAGATCAAACTTCCTTCTTGAGATCGAACTTCTTGGCGAGTGAGTGACAAATGAGGTCAAACTTCTCCTTTATATAACCTTTCCAAAGGGTTGCATTCCCTCCTTTAGGCTGACTTGAAGATTCCATGACCGACTTGTACTTTTGGAGTTTCCAGGATTTTCTAGACTCAAAAATAATTCTTTTTACGATTACATTATTCTCAAAAGGGTCTTATAAACATGATGTTGACTCCCTTGACTCATGACAATAAATCCTAATACCTAACAAACCCTAGAAGCATGAAGAACAAGTTTTTACCTAGACGACCAACAATAAGAAGGATGAAACCCATGATTTAATAATAATAACTTTTTCTTTTCTTCTTTTGTTTGTTACATAGGATACATATTGAAATGAGTACAATAAAAATTATGAAGACGGAAACTAGTTATAGTTTCAACATGAAGATCCTTCAAAGATTTGGTATGATGGACTGCAAGTCCATGGATATTCCCATGATAACAAATGTAAAGAAAATTTGAGATGATGAATCTGATTTGATTGATCCCTCAATATATGAAAAGTTTATTGGCTCTTTAAATTTTTTGACTAATACCAACCTTGATATTTGTTATGTTGTTAACACTTTGAACCAATTTCTAGTTGAGCTTCGTAATTTACATTGGATTGTTGCTAAGCACATTTTGAGATATCTGTGTGGCACTATTGATTATGGTTTAATGTTTGCTTCAAATGCAAAATGGGTTCTACATGGTTTCATTGATGTTGATTGGGCAAGCTACTCTGAAGATAGAAAAAGCACATATGGGATCTTTCTCAATTTTGGGTCTAATATCGTTTCCTGGTCAAGTAAAAAGCAAACATTTGTTGCTCTTAGTATGACCAAGGTTGAATAATTGCTGCTAGTTCAACATGTCAAGAAGAAGTTTGGTTACGAAAGATGTTCTATGGTTTATTTGGGCATGAGTTAGAGCCTACCATTATATATTGTGACAATCAATGTTGTGCTAAGTTTTCAAGGAACCATGTTTTTCATGATAGATCAAAACATATTGAGATCAATACATCTGAAATGTTGTCCAAAGAGGGGTTGTAAATCTTGAGTATGTTCCTTCTGATGAAAAAGTTGTTGATGTATTGACCAAGCCACTATCTCAGATAAAATTTGCATATTTTAGAGAGAAGCTTGGTGTGGTTGATAACCCCTCTCTTAAGGAGAGGGAGCTTTGATTATATGATACTATGAGAATGACAATCTTCCTTATCAGGAAGGTTTTCATGTATACTCCCTTTAGGGAGAATATTGGTTTGATGTTCTCTCTCCTTAAGTGGAGATGATGGTTTGATGTTCTCTCTCCCTATTGGAGATGATGGTGTAATGTTCTCTCTCCTTAAGTGGAGATGATGGTTTGATGTTCTCTCTCCTTAGTGGAGATGATGGTATGGTGTTCTCTCTCCCTGAAAGGAGATGATGGTATCTTTCCTTATGATGATGGATAATAGAAGAGAGAATAAAAGGTACCTCCCTAACTAAGAGGGAGTGTTGAAAATATAGCTTTGGTCATTACTTTTATTAACAAAAACTTTAAGGTTGAAATTATGATTGTGAAGGCTTCAAGATTAGGTCGGATCCATCTCAAAAGGTGGCTTTTTGAAGGGTCATGACCCTCCCACATGGACACTATAAATAACCCATCGAAGGAGATCATTTCATCATCCAATCACACAACAAGAAACCATCTACTAGCCGTAGAAGATTCTGCACATGCGAAGGAGAAGACAAAGAAGATTATGATTTGAAGTTTGACTCTGTTGATCAAACGTTGATTGGATTGTTTTTGGGTTTGACTGAACTATGGAAGAAGACTGAGAATTGCAGTGACTTCTGTTAGAGTGCAACTAGGGACTAATTCCCCTTCCTAAAACCCTGTTATAAAATAAAAAATACATAAAATTTATAAAAATAACAATCATAATAATGAATAATTAACTAATAATTAGTGTTGATGAGTCATGTCTCCAAGGATATGATTCATGAATGGGTACCTACCTAGGTATATAATTGGGACCCTCAGTGGTAATCAAATAATCTCACATCTTCTTGTACGTATTATTGACGTTATATCTACAATTATTGTCAATGATGATAAGCCATTGAAGTGATTGTTGCATGCATAGAACATACCATATAAAATTAACATGGTATCAGAGCTTTGGTGGAGAAAGGCTTCAACAAAGTGTTAAATTTTGTTAAGAGAATAATTTCGGCAAAATCACATAAAAAACCATTTGTCGACGCGTTTCGAACCAACCAGTGTGGTTCATCGTCAGGACAAGTTGAAGAACTAGATCTAGCCTAGCATGTTAAATAGTCTAAGCAGAGATTCCAACGGCTAATTAACGGCTAATTTTGACTAAAGGACCCAGGTCAAAATTGAATTTAATAATGTTAATAATAATATTAATTATAATATTTATAATTAATTTAATGGAAAAAGTTAAATAGGTAAAATTATAATAAAAAAATTCAGGTTATAAAATTTAATTCAATAATTATTTAATATTAATATTATGACTATTATATTTTTATTATTATTATTTTTAATAATAATATTATATATTAAAAATAATTATTTATAAAAATAAGTGAAATTAGAAAAAAATATAAAATAATTCCGGTAAATCTCTCAAAAAATTAAATTTATAATAATATATATATATATATATATATATATATATAATAATATATATAAAGTATAAATAAATTAATAATAACAATAATATATATTTAAATCATTTCTATTTAATTAAATTCATATATAAATTAAATTATTAATGAATTTAGACTTCTGTGATCCATAACACTTGTTAAGAGAATTTTCGGCAAAATCACATAATTAATCATTTGTCGACACGTTTCGAACCAACTAGTGTGGTTCATCGTCAGGACAAGTTGAAGATACAAATCCAGTTCAGCGTGTTAAATAGTATAAGCAGAGACTCAAACGGCTAAAACGTCTAACGGCTACTTTTCCAGTCAAGGACCCCAGTCAAACCTCCTTTAACTAATTTAATATTAAATAACTATTATAATAATGGAGCTAGGTTAACTAGGTGAAAAATAAAACAGATCAAAGGTTAATTTATTAAAAATAATTCATTTATTTATTTACATTATTAATCCACCACACATATATATA
>APFE030356890.1:7201-20529 GCA_000404065.3 Pinus taeda | reverse complement strand
AGTACCCCAGATGCGGGTGCTAAGTGGCCCTAGTAAGGTGATGGGACGGGTGTGCAGGGGGGGCCACCTGCCCACCATGCTCAGAGGTGACATCTACGCTGGAGGTGAGGGACATTCCCGGTGGATTAGGTTAAATGATAGGGGACGACAGCAAAGGAGCATTTACGCTCCTTCCATTTTCGACTGTGCAACAGAGCTCAGCTCCTTGGCAATCTTGCAGACCATATAATGGCGAGCGAGCATCCAGGTAAGGGCAAAGACATTATAAACGGTGGCAACACAGGTGTTACCATGTTCATTTAGGTATGGTTTGGGGTTCTTCTACTGCCTCTGGTGCTGTTAAGTTCAAACCCTGGTCTAAATACCCAGCCTGTCCATGATCCTCTCGGCTTTTTGCATCCCAATTTGGCTTTGTATAGCATTGTTAATATTGTTAGGCCTCGGCAACGTATCTTAATTCATCGTGGCTCCAACCAAGGAGGGTCCTCGCGCCCTTCAGCCGAGGCGGGGACCTTTCCCACTATCATTGCCATTTCCATTGCCCTCATATGGGACGTGCTAGGTCTCTGAGGCAGAGCCAATATCTGGAAGCTAGCTCCCTGGGTCTTCATCTTCGCCTTTTTTCGGTTCAGTTGTCTTCACCTTCAACAGCCCTTTGAATTGCCCCCGGATCAATGCCCACGTCTCTCTGCTATTAATCGATGAAGCCCAAGACGAGGGCGAAACCAGTGCACATCAAGAGTTTACCTCACCAGTCAATGTCGAGAAGGCTACGGAGATGCCCTATGCGGACCAGGGTAAGGCAATGGAAGGACCACACGTTCAGACGGAGGACGTCCAGACAAAGCCCGAAGTGACCGAGGCGAAGGAGGGCCAAGCTCAGGAAGGGGAAGAATATGGATGGTGCCCAATTGTGGAGGAGATTCCGGAAGAGTAATCTGCTGCAAGGTCTCAGGTCATGCTGCTCAGAAGGGATTTTGCTTACTCCTTTTTTGTCTTTGTCAATGTGACAAAATGTTTCTGGCATGTCTTCGTGTCAAATTGTTTCTGTGTTAATGTGTCATTGTGGCACTATGCCAACGCTGTTGTTTAAGGTTGGTTTTCGTAATGTTCGGATGGCTACTATGTGTCAAATTTTCTGTATTCCCCTTCACGGGATTGTTCTAATGTTTACCAACGCCCCTATGTGGGAATGATCAGGTTCGCCTTATTTTTTTGCTACAAGTGCTTGTTCGAGGTTGCCATTCTTCCAGGCAGTTGGATCTTCTAGACTGCTTGATTGTAATTGTAATCTGGTTTTGTATATAATAAAAGAGTTTAATTGAGAAAAAATAATAATATTAAAGTAATGTCAGATAGTTTTAGGGATTTATTATTTAAAAGTTTAAATTTATTCAAATTGACCATATTTATTAAAATGTTAAATTTACGATTATATACATTTTATTGGATTAATATAAACTATTAATTAATTAAAATTGAAGTGTTAAGTATTGCACTATTAAAACTTTCTTTAGTTGCATTAAGTCTAAATTAAAACTCTATTTAGTTACTAACAAAAATGACTCATAATCATTCATGTTGAGGAATTTATTTTTGAAATCAACAATATCTAGTAGATATTTCATATATTTCATGTAAAACGCTTCAACCATATTAAATTGCAGTTAAAATAAATAAATATATCCTTGTTGAAACTAATATTGGCAAGCCTCAAGCATACTCATAATCTCTTGACATTAATTCTTTATATTTTTGTAATTTTGTAATATCATTTATATAATATATATATATAATATATATTATATAATAATTATATATATGGAATAACAAAAAATGACTCATAAAGAATGGTGTCTACATGACATTTTTCTTCCCGGAAACCCATATATATTTTTTTTCAAAAAATTAGAATGTTGGAATGTTTGATTCATCTTTTTGATGGTGGAAGTAGACTCAACACCATCAAGAACCCTTTGGGTGTCCATAATCATGATGTTTGATAGCTCTAACCTAGATTTTAAAACAAATATGCAAGATTTGTCATAATCTTGGTGGAATTCCCATTATTTTCCGACTAATTTGTGAGTTTTTTAGACTAATATAGTGAGCGAGCCGCTTGTACCATCTTTTGGAATATTTTTGTGTTTGTGGTTGCACTTTGTGGGTATCTGGGAAGTGAAGCTCTCTAAGTCTACAAGTGGCATGGATTTTGTTGCTTTGTTTCTTCAGCATTTACTTTTGCAATGGTGAAGGTCGTTTATTTCCCAATTTGTAAGGGCACGTCCAGGTACTCGTAAAAGAATTAATCATGGTAGTTGGTGAATAATTAATCAAGGTTAATTCATCCATTTTCTTATCTGTTGTAGAATACTGGTGTTAAATTTCATTTTAGCAAAATATATCATGACTTGAATCACATTGGGCCAGTCAGCTACCATCCCTTAGACCCTTGCCTTCACCACGTGAGTAATGAACATCAAGGGAAGGGCGGACGGAGGCAATGTTGTAGGTTTTTGTTTCTCTTTGTGAATTTCTTTCTCTTGCAGATGAATGTTCCAATAATGGTATGTATTATATCATTTTAGCCTTGTCTTTGCATTGCAGGGTTTCGACTTGACTTTCCTACGTTTCCCTTGGACGATTTGGGTTCGATTTCCTTCTTTATTCGATTTCTGCTTTAAATCGAAATCCTTGACCACCATAACACTCAAACTAAACGCGAATACACGAGGGTTATCAAAGGCTCTGCATGCGCATATGGCTGCTCTATACTTATCGTGCTTTTCAGTCTCCAACGTCCACATTATTTGAATAACCTGTTTGACTTTGTTAGAGGGTTGTTTAACTATCTTTTCATCTTTGAATATATTGTTACAACTCAAGGTATGTATTTCTCTCAATCTGCTTTTTCTATTTAACATGTTTAACTCTGTTTCAGTGTTTGATATATGTTTTGATATTGGGTAATGATTTATTTTTTCCTATATGATGTGATATGCTATGCCATGGGCTAGTTTAGTTTAAGGTTTTCTTTTTCCCATGGTTTTATTTACAATAGAATTTTATTTTTGAATTTTAAGCAACTATCTATATATATCGTGTTTCAATTTATTTCACTATTTGTTCTTTTCAAAAAAGTTAGGGTGAGTGAATTTTTATTCAATTTTTTATTATTTAATTTTATTTTTATATTTTATTTATGAAATTTATTTATAAGTATTTATTCATATTATTTATATGGGTTGATTTATTAAAGTTAGAAATAGGAAAATTGGTTTTCCCCATTTTTATATTAATATGGAAGGTTCATTGTTTTTCTTCATATTAATTTGTTTACGATAACTTACAATATGATATGCTAGGATAAGCTAGGCTCGGTTAGAGTAGGCTAGGTTAGGTTATGTCAAGTTAGGTAAACCAAGGAAATGCAAGGTTAGGGTAGGGTAGGTTATGTTAGTGTAGGCTAGGCTAGGCTACGTTAATTTAGTATAGGCTAGGTTAGGCTAGCTAACCGTAGGCTAGTTTATGCTAGGCTAGGTTAAGCAGCTTGGTTGCGCTACACTAGGCTAGGTTAGGGTTAGGTTAGGCTAGGCTGGGTTAGGTTAGGCTAAGCAAGGCAAGTGAAGGCTATGGCTATGTTAGGTAAGGTTAGGCTAGGCTAGGCAAGGTTAGGTTCAGCTTGGCAAGGTAAGGCTAGGATAAGGCTAGGCTAGGCTAGTCTTGGTAGGCTAGGATATGTTAGGCTAAGCTCTGCTAGGTTGCATAACGTTACAATAGGCATGGTTAGGCTAGGCTAGGCTATGTTACTCTAGGCTAGTGAATGCTAGGCTAGGTTAGGCATGGTTAGGCTAGGCTAGGTTATGCTAGGCTAGGTTAGGCTAGGTTATGCATGGTTAGGCTAGGCTAGGCTAGGTTAGGTTAGGATAGGTTAGGTTAGGTTAGATTGGGCTAGGAAGGGCTAGGCTAGGCTAGGGTAGGCTATGTTATATTACTCTAGGCTAGGTAGGGCTACGAAAGGTTATGTTTGGCTAGGCTAGGCTAGGCTAGGTTAGGCCGGCCTAGGCTAGGCTAAGTTAGGTTAGGCTAGGTTACATTACGCTAGGCTAGATTATGATAGGTTAGGTTAAGTTAAGTGAGGCTAGGGTAGGGTAGGTTAACCTGGGCCAAGGTCACCTAGGCTAGGTTAGGCTAGGCTAGGTTATTATAAGCTTGCCCAAGGTAGGCTAGGTTAGCCTAGTCTAGACTAGGTTAGGGAAGGTTATGTTAAGCTAGGCTAGATTAGGCTAGATTATGCTTGGCTAGGCTAGCCTACATTAGGTTAGGTTAGGCTAGGCTAGGCTAGATTACACTGTGCTAGGTTATGCTAGGCTATGTTAGGTTAGGTTAGGCTAGGATAGGTTAGGATATTTTAGGATAGGCTAGGTTAAATTAAGCTAAAGTAGGCCAAACTAGGTTAGTCTAGGATATGTTAGGATAGGCTAGCATAGGTTAAGTTAGTCTACGTTAAGTTAGGCTAGGCCATGGTACATTAAGCGAGGCTATGCTAGCATACATTAGCCTAGGTTAGCCTAGGTTAGGTTATGTTATCTTAGGCTACCTTAGGATAGGCTAGGCTAGGTTATGCTAGTCTAGGCTAGGCTAGGGTAAGTTAACCTAGGCTAGGCTAGGCTAGGCTAGGCCAAGCTAGGTTCGGCTAGGCCAAGGTAAGCTAGGGCAGGCCAAGCTAGGATAGGCTACGTTAGGCGAGGTTAACCTACGATAGGCTAGGTTAGGTTGGGTTAGGTTACGCTAGGCTAGGCTAGGTTAGGCTAGCCTAAGTTAACCTAGGAAAGGTTATACTAGGCTAGGTTAGGATAAGCTAAGTTAGTCTGGGATTGGTTAGTCTAGGATAGATTAGGCTAGGTTAGGCTAAGATTGGTTAGGCTAGTTTAGGGCAGTATAGGTTCCGCTAGGCTAGGTTATGCTAGTCTATGATAGGCCTCGCTAGCTCAAGCTAGTTTAGGCTAGTCTAGGATATGGTAGGCTAGGCTAGGCAAGCTTAAGCTAAGGTAGGCCATGCTAGGTTAGTCTTCGCAAGGCTAGGTTATGCTACGCTCGGTTAGGTTAAGCTAGGCTAGGCCAAGCTAGTCTAGGTTAGCATTGGCTAGGCAGGCTAACCTAGGATAGGTTAAGCTAGGTTAAGCTATGTTAGGATAGGCTAGGTTAAGGTAGGCTAGGTTAGTTTAGGCTACACTAAGCTAGGTTAGGTTAGATTAGGTAAGGCTAGCTTAGGCAAGGCTAGGTTAGGCTAGTTTAGGATATGTTAGGTTAGGGTGGGTTGGGCTAGGCTAGGTTAGATTAAGCTCAGTTAGGCTAGGGTACATTATTCTAGGCAAGGCCAGCTTAGGCTAAGCTAGACTAGGCCAAGCAAGGCTAGGGTAGGGTAGGCTAGGTGAGTGAAGGTTAGGCTAGTGTAGGCTAGGCTAGGCTAGGTGAGTGAAGGTTAGGCTAGTGTAGGCTAGGCTAGGCTAGGTTACGCTAGGGAAGCCTAGGCTAAGTTACGCTAGGCTAGGCTAGGATAGGCTAGGGTAAGTTAGGCTAGGCTAGGCTAGGTTAGATAAGGTAGGCTAGGCTAGGTTAGGTTAGGTTATGTTAGCATAATTTAGGTTAAGTAGTCTACTTAGGTGTCGTAGGCTAGGAAGGCTATGTAGGTTCACTAGGCTAGGCAGCTTCGTTAGGCTAGGTAGTCTTGGTTAGGTTAAGTTAGGTAGGGTGAACTAGGCTAGGCTAGGTTATGCTAGGCTAGGCTAGGCTAGGCTAGGCTACGGTATGCTGGTTCAGGCTACACTAGCATAGCTTAGGTTGAGCTAGGCTAGCCTCAGCTAGGTTAGGTTAGGTTTGGTTAGGGTTGGTTAGGCTAGGCTAGGTTAGGTAAGGTTGGGCTACGTTAGCTTAGGTTAGGCTAGTCTATATATGGTTAGGCTTAGCTACAGTAAACTAGGGTAACCCAAGCTAGGCCACCCTAGCTTAGGCTAGGCAAGGCTAGGCTACCCTAGGCTACCTTAGGCTAGGCTAGTCTAGGCAGGGTTACGCTAGGTTACACTCACTAGGTAAGGGTATGTTAGGCTAGGTTAGGTTGGGCTACGCTAGGTTGGGCTAGTAAAGGTTAGGCTAGTTTAGGATAGGTTAGGCTAGGCTAGGATAAGTTAGGTTCAGTTAGGCTAGGATAACCTAGGTTCAACTAGGTTATGCTAGCTTAGACTAAGTTAGGCTAGGCTAGGTTAGGCCACATTAGACTAGGCAAGGATAGGCTAGGGTATGCTACGGTAGGTTAGGTAGGGTTCGCTAGTTAGCCTAAACTAAGTTTTATGCTAGGTTAGGCTAGATTAGGGGAGGTTAGGCTAGGCTATGCTATGTTAAGTTAGGATAGGTTAGGGGAGGTTAGGCTAAGCTAGGCTAGGTTAAGCTAGGTTAGGCTAGGCTAGTCTAGGTTAGGTTGTGTTAGGATAAATTAGGTTAGTTAGGCTAGGTAGGTCTCATAGGCTAGATAGGCTTGGTTAGGATACGTTAGGTAGGCTAGGTAAGTTAGGTATACAAGGTTAGGTTACGTTAGATTCAGTAGCCCAAGTAGGTCAGGTTACGTAAGTCTAAGCTAGGCTAGGATATGATAAGTATGGTTAGGGTAGGTTAGTTTAAGCTAGGATAAACTAGGATGGATTAGGCCAACGTAGGTTAGGTTAAGCTAAACTAGGATAAGCTACGTTAGGTTAGTCATGGTTAAGCTAGGCTAGGTTAGTTTAGGCTAGGTTAGGTTAGTCTAGGCCAGTTTATGTGAAGCTCGGTTAGGCTAGGCTAGGGTAGACTATGGTACGCTATGCTATACATGGCTAGGTAGGCTAGGTTCGTCTAGGCTATGGTAAGTTTGGTTAAAATATTCTAGAGTAGGTTGGAATAGAATAGTTTAGTGTAAGATATAGTAAGCTAGGTTAAGTTAGGATGGGTTAGTCTAGGCTACGTTAGGGTAGCTTATGTTAGATTAGGCTAGGCTAGGCTAGGCTAGGCTAAGCCAAGCCATGCTAGCTTAGGTTAAGCTAGGTTAGGCAAGGCAAGGCTAGGCAATGCTAGACTTAGGATACGATAGGCTAGGCTAGACTAGGATATGCTAGCCGAAGGTAGGCTAGGTTAGTCTAGGCTAGGATAGGGTAGGCTAGGATAGGCTAGGTTAGGTTATGCTAGGGTAATTTAGGCCATGATAGATTAGGCTAGGTTAGGCTATACTAGGTTAAGCTAGTTTAGGATAGGCTAGGTTAGGATACGCTAGGCTAGCTTAAACTAACATAGGCTAGGCTAGGGTAGTCTAGTAATGGTTAGGTTAGGGTAGGGAAGGCTAGGCTAGGTAAGGGTAGGTTAGGAGAGGCTAGGCAAGGCTAGGATAGGCAAGGCTAGGCTAGGCTAGGCAGGGCTAGGCTAGGCAGGGCTAGGCTAGGCTAGGCTAGGCTAGGCAAGGCTAGGCTAGGCTAGGCTAGACAAGGCTAGGCTAGGCTAGGCAACGCTAGGCTTGTCAAGGCTAGGCTAGGCTAGGCTAGGTTAGGTTATGTAAGGTAGGCTAGGCAAGGATAGATTAGGCTAGGCTAGGCTAGCTCAAGTTATGTTAGGATAAGTTAGGTTAGGTAGTCTAGGTAGGCCTAGTAGGTCAAGCAGGCTATTTAGGCTAGGAAAGGCTAGGCTAGGCTAAGCTATGTTAGGTTAAGCTAGGATAGGTTAGGTTAGGTTAGGCTAAGATAGGCTAGGCAAGTTTAAGCTAGGCTAGGTTAGGTCTCGTGGGTCTGGTAAGCTAGTCTAGTCTAGATAGGCTAGGTCAGGCTCCATCTCTCTCAATCATCTCTCTCCCATTCACCCTTCTCCCTCTATTTCTCTCTATATCACCATTGCCCCCTGCCTCTCTCCCTCCTAGGCCTAAAACTTAAATCATAAATCTAATTTTTAAACGTGATGGATTCAGAGAGTGGGGCAGAACAAGGCATTAGTAGTAATAAACTAAATGGGTTTCATGGTGAACAAGGCTAGTTAAAATATAAATAAAAACAAACTAAAATCAAGAAATCAATGCTGAAATGAACTGAAACAAGAATGACTAGGTAAAATATATATAAAAGAAAAATAAAATCAAGAATCTTTTATGAGTATAATGAAAAGCTACCTAAAATTAGAAATCTAGATATGAAAGAGATGCAAGTTAAACAAGTCGAGAGTCTTAATATCATAAAATAAATAAGGTTAGAGAAAACTACACCGAATATAATAATCTACAAATTGCATTTAGTTTTGTAAAAGTAGATGCCTATTGAATTTGTAAAAACAATTTGCCTACATTTGCCTCAATAACACAATCTTAGACCCTAACAACAACAAAACCTCAACTTTGAGTGATAAGGAGAAGGTGCAAGGAATTGAGTTAAGTCAGATTTGTTCCAAGTCATAATTTGAAAGTCCATCGAAATCGTTTGGAAGTGTTTATGAATTCGCTTGGCCGTGCTTTTGAAATGGTAGATTTATTGAAAGACGGCCAATTTCCACATGAGCAACGACCTAGTGTAAAATAGGAGGCATAGATCATCGAAATAGATCAAGGAATTTAACTCTCAAGTCTTCCATTACCGTTCATTTAGCTGTTGAAATAGATTGTTGTTGATTTAATTCTCAAAACACTCACAGAATATTCTATCGCTTGGCCAAATAAACAACACTGCATAGAATGGACGAAGAAGGAGCCCCATCCCAATCTAAACACACAGATGCATATGCGTCAAGGACAGAATATTCTATCGCTTGGCCGAATAAACAGCATTGCACAGAATGAACGAAGAACGAGCGCCATCCCTATCTAAACACACAGATGCATATGCGTCAAGGACATTACAATAGATTCATGAAGATCTAAACACACAGATGCATACATGTTAACGCCTTTAAGAATGCGTTAAAGAAATTGTAGTGGTTGTATGACCTCTACGAAAGCTATTGTAATGGCTCTTGTTTTGAGAATCCTTAGTCTCTTTGCCTTTCTCTCAAGCTTTTTAGCCTCGTTATAAGTGCAAGGTCACTACCTTTTGCTTTCTTGTGCTTAAAATATTTTAGCATTTTGCTTTCTTGATTTTGTCCTTAATTTTGTGATTAGAATCCTTTTCTTTGGCTTTTTGCTTTATTATCAAGGCAACCTCATTGGCTTTTTTGTCCTCACTTGATTTTCCGGTGTTTCATTTTCTAGTTCGTTTAGATTTTCTGGTGTTTCGTTTCTAATTCGTTTTATTCATCGTGTCTTTTTGTACTTTCTTGATTTCCGGTGGTTTGTTTTCTGGTTCGTTTTATTCATCTGCATTTTTTAAAAGCCTTTCTTTATTTTCCGGTGTTTGTTTTCTGGTTCTTTTTATTCATCTTCATTTGCATTTGTTTGGATTGTTTTTGTTTTGTCTATTTTTCTTGTATTTTATTAATTTATGAAATAATATAAAAATATAATTTTTATTTATTTAAAATAATTTATTTATTTTTAATGCACATATAAATTATATTTATTGATTAAACAATTTAAGTATTTTGTTTTCTTTGATTTTTTTTTAATTTTTTTTAATTTCAATATATCAAATATCAACCAAAATAAATAAAAAATATTTCTAAATATATTGAAAACCTACAACTTACCATAAAAACATTATTATTTTTTAACTCGTAAACTAATTATTATTATTTAATTTATGTGATTCTATATTAATGATTTTAATCCTTTGTATTTAAATTTTTCATTTTTAATTCTTTTTATTGGAATTTGTCATTTCAATCATTTTTTAAGTTAATCATTTGAGACTATGGTTTAAATTGAAATTTTAAGTTAATCATTTTGAGACTATGGTTTAAACTGAAGGATACCGAGACTATGGTTTAAAATTTTTACTAAATGACGATTAAAAATTTACTGTGCCTATTACTTCTCACCACTTGTAAGAATTAGATAAAATTGAAAAACCATATCAAGATAAGAGAAAAATGAATTTCAAAATGAAAAAAATACTGAAACTTGGCTACCAGTTTAGATTCTAAAATGAAAAACTTTCAATTTAAATGGTGCCAAACATTGCTTCATTCTAACCCAAAAAAGTGATGAAACGCGGATGTATTCTTTTTTAACTTTGGACCATATAGTAGTGGCTTACATTATATCTTTTTTTCTTAAGCTTGGTAGATCCTTCTTTTTCACTAATTATAGAGCAAATTTACACCACATAGAACTAGCTAGGTAGCCTCAACTTTGGGAAACCAAGTATGTCGGCCACCTATTAGCATTATTTGTCATCCAGTAGGAAAAAAGCTTAAATATTTCTATCCAAGAAATATAAGTTTTAGATTCTTTTCCACTAACATACTATAAAGTTCTACACACATATAATTGCATAGAAAAATTTAAAAGTTATCTTCATATACAAACAAAACTATCAGAATGTAGGCAAGCTAATCATGTTGTTAAGTTGATGTTGATTCCCTTGGTGCTAGATCATTGTCATTCATACCAGTCAACTCTATTTGGACCAAGAGACATGTCAAGTGCTACTTAATTTGGTCACCACAGACGTCGTGTTTGTGTAGTTGAAACTGCACCTTTCGAAATTCCTTCTCACTCTAATGCTTCAATTTTGCTTCCCATTCTTTTAAGAAATTTCAAATATCTTCATTGGTTCCCTCTTCGTAAGCGGTGATCACTTAATTAATTAACCTTTCGACAAACTTCCAACCCATCGACCACCCATAAGTCCAGGTTCTTTATCACGCCTTGTTGCACGAGGTTTCTTACTTTGGCCTCTAATTTTAGAAGGTCATGCCATGGTCTCTTTGGCCGAGTCCTATATAGTGAAGCAAACTCTAACTTGATTAAACTTAAAATTATTACAACAAGGTGCATGCACACAGGTAGTAATTTTGTGATGCTCCATCCCACTAGCTTCAAAACCCCTCTGTCAATTGCACTACCATTCCCCTCGTGGTTGCAGCTGAGTTCCATAGAAGGGACTCGCTAACGACCTACATGAGAGGTTACATTTCATAAAATATGCCCCCCATAAGCAACGGTCCAACATGCATTTCCTTCCGAAACCCAAGGAAAGAGGTGCAACTACCTACGGGTCGTTGGCCTAACCTCACTAGCATGCCCATTTTTATCGACCTAGTTAGAAGAAAGAGGAACAAAAATAGGTATCTGCTCATCCTTGAGCCCCATAATGCCACCATTGCGAGTCCTCCTGCCATAGAAAATCCCAATTCTCTATTAGGCTTCTCTCCCTTAGTAATTTGCCTCATTCTCCCCCATTCTGAGGTTTCTACAAACCCACCTCCAACTGAACATGGTCATGTTACAGAGGTTTCCTCTCATAATGCAGGTGAAATTGCAAACATCCCCATATCCCAACCCCCTGTACTCTCTAGAAACAAACCTAAATGCTTCAACACCATGCCCCCTATCCAGCGCCATCAAAATTCCCATACGAGAGAGGAGAATATCTAAGAAAAATGAGATGGAGAGGGTGTCTATTGGTTGCAAAAATAGAAAGTAGAAGTAGACACATGCGACTAACCTACGCCCCCAACACCCCACATCCTTATGATCCATCCCTAGGATTTTGACCCTGTCCCTCAAATGAAAACCTAAACAAGGCAACATAATGAGATAAGAGAGATGGCCGATAACATACTATAATCCTTCACGTGCAGTCAATGGAGATGCTGCTACTTGTGGCGCCACAAAATCAACGCTCTGCTCCAGTCTCCTTACCTACAGTTCTTGGATACAAAAATCAAACCTTTTTTGAATCGAGGCAATTACAACTCTGATACTCACTAGACTTATCTCTGGGGGACATAGAAACTCCAACACTTCCCTTCCACCCATTCCCACCTTTCCTATATGCAGTGACTTCCATCATGCAAAGGGCCACCGTACCCATCGTTTCGAGCGTGTGGGCAGTGGTGGTTTTTTACGTGGAAGTACTAACCAATAATCCCATATTAATGTGGTAATTTGCTAGCTTGCACCCCAATCTGGGGTTTGCATTATATCTTTTGAAATGTGTTTGACTTTTGATTTAAATGGTGCCAAACGTGGCTCCATTCTAAACCAAAAAATGATGAAATGTGGTTTGTTTTTTTTAACCATATAGCAGTGGGCTATATTATATTTTTTTAAAATGGTTTTATTTCAAAATTGCAAATGAAATGGTGTCAAATGTGGCTTCATTCTCAACAAAAAAAATATTAAAAAAATGAAATCTGGTTGCTTTCTTTATAAAATATGTAGTAGTGGGATACGTTACATTTTGGAATATGATTGTTTAAAAAATTTGAAATTTCTTGGCAGACAATAGGAGAAGTGACAAGAGTTTCTAATTGTTGGTATATTCAAGGAACTCTTCTTTAGTCTAGGCTTTTATTTATCTTTTGTGCATCAACACTTTTTATTTTCTTTTCAATGCTGAAATGAAAGTTTTCCTTCTACAATTATAATTTATATTTTCCAATTCTTATTATGATAAAGGGTTTTCATAGGTTCTGCTAGTTTTGTCCAGTTGTTGTTGCTTCATTTATTGTGGTTTGAAGAGGAATGTTATTTATTTTTTGTGAGGGTTTTAATCTTGACTTTCGAGGTTTTAATGGCTCGTTGAAGGTTTTGGTTTGACAGATTAGGAATCCATAACATGTATCGTAGCTTTAAGAGTGTTACGAGTCTATAAGATTTTGTGCATGGTTTTGTTTTGCATATTGAACATTGTCCATTGTAACTTAGGGATGTTTTACATAGTGAGATATTCTGATGGGTCTTTGTAGTTATGCAGATTGCAAATGGTTGGTCTTTGTAATTTTTCATGATGTGTTATAATCAATGATAAATATTATATTATTTGGTATTTTGTTGGAGTTGTGCAAAGTTTGGGTATATCTTACAACTTTATGACATGAACAATTCGAACTTGTTCAATGCAATTGCATTAAATAATTTATATGTTAATAGATATTTTCTATTTTTCTATTAAATACAATGTAGAATATATATATTGAATTATGAGACAATATTTTTTCTTTATCACATAGATTGTATTCTGTTATCAATGGCAATGGATGCCCATATTCCTAGGAGAACTGATAAAAATAATGTAAGCATTTGCATTGAAGTAATTAAAATCTTACCCATTTTCTAAATTATGAGGGTAGGATATGAACATATGGATGACTAGATCCACTGGAATTTTCAATAGTAGTTGATATCATCTCTTTGTGTTTCATTAATTATTTACATGATTGTC